>RXID01021929.1:0-120000 GCA_005019695.1 Trichopus zeylanicus subsp. travancoricus
ACTACTACTTCTTCTATGTTACTACGACAACTACTGGCACTGCTATTGCAACAACAACTACTACTACCACTATTACCTATACTACTGATACTAATACTACTGCTGCTGCTAATACTATGACTACTACTACTACTACTACCACTTCTACTACTACAGCTACTACTACTATGGCTACTGCTACTACTACTCCTTCTACTACTACTACTATGATTACCACTACCACTACTGTTGCTATTACTACTGCTATTATAACTACTACAACTGCTACAACTACGATTGCTGCTACTACTTCTACAATTGCTACAACTACTATTGCTCTTTCGGCTATTGCTACTAATACTTCTACCACAATAACAACTTCTTCTACTGCCACTAATTTAACCGCTATTACTATAATTGCTACCAATACTAGTACTACTATCGCTCCTACTATTACTGACACTATTGTTGCTGCTACTACCACTACCACTTCGACAACTACTACTACTGCTACAACGGGTACTACTACTACTTTTACTGTAGCTACTACTACCACTACTATTACTACTGCCACTACTACTACTACTACAACTGCCACTGTTGCTTCTACTACTACTACTATTACTACAACTACCACCACTACTACTGCAACTACTACCACTACCACTATTGCTGCGGAAACTACTACAACTACTACCGATACTCCTACTACTACAACAACAACAACTACTACTACTACTGCAACTACTTCTACAATTGCTACTACTGGAACAATGGGTATTACTACTACTACAACTGTTACTACCACTGCTACTATTGCTTATACAACTACTACTGATGCTACTATTGCTATTGCTACGGCAGTTGATGCTGCTGCTACAACTTTTATTACTACTACTACTACCACCACTGCTGCTACTGCAAAAGTAGCTACTACTACTGCTGCTGCTGCTGCTGCTGCTGCTTCTACTGCTGCTGCTGCGACTATTGCTACAATTACTACTATTATTGCAACAACTATTGCTACTGTTGCTACTACTACTACTACAACTACTAACGCTACTACTACTACTGCGACTACTGCTACTCCTACAACTAATGCCGCTAATACTACCACCACTACTACTACAGTTACTACTACTATTGCTGCTCTGCTACTACTTTTTATGCTACTAGTAGTAGTAGTAGTAGTACTGTTGCTATTGCTGCTTCTTCTACTACTCCTCCTGCTACTTATCCTATTACTACTACTACCTCTGCTACTAATACTATTTCCACTACTACTACTACTGCTGTTAGTGCCACTACTACTATTACTACTGCTGATACTACTTCTACTACTGCTTTTACCACTATTGCTAATACTACTACTACCACTATGGCTCCTCCTCCTCCTACTATTACTGCTACTATTCCTACAACTACTACTCCTACAACTACTGCTACTAACACTACTACTATTGTTGTTGCTACTACTGCAACTATAACAACTTCTACTTCTACTACTACTATTGCCATTACTATTACTACTGCTACTCTGAGTGCTACTTTCTACTACTACTACAACTACTACTACTACTACAACAACAACTACTACTATGGCTACCACTACCACTGCTACTACCCCAACTAATACTACTGCTACTGCTGCTGCTACCCCTATTATTACTTCTAGTACTACTACTACTACCACTACTACTATTAATGCTGCTGCTACTACTAATAGTGCTACTGTAGCATCAGCTAATTTCGCTACTGCTACTACAGTAACCACAACTACTACTACAGCTACTACTGGTACTGCTACTCCTACAACTACTACTACTACCATTACTGCTGCTACTACTGTTACTACAACTTCTACTACTGCTACTGCTGGCATTACGATTCTTGCTACTACTACTACATCTACGACTACGGCTATAGTAGCTACTACCGCTACTACTACTACTGCTACAGCTCCTTCTATTACTACAACTACTGCAACTCCCACTACTATTACTATTACTACCTTTTCTACTGTAACTGCTACAGCTACTACTACTGATACTACTGCTGCTACTAGTGCTACTACTACTACTATTACTACTTCTACTACTACCACTTGCACTACTACTACTGCCACTACTACAACTACTCCTATTACTACTAGTAATCCTGCTACTACTATTACCTGTACTGCTACTACTACATCTCTACTACTACTCCTACTTCTACTACTATGACTACTACTACTACTGCAACTACTTCTACTACAACTACTCCTATTACTACTACTCCTATTACTACTACTACTATTACTACTGTAACTGCTACAACTACTACTACTCATACTAGTGCTGCTACTAGTGCTACTACTACTACTCTTACTACTTCTACTACTACCACTTGCACTACTACTACTACCACTACTACAACTACTCCTATTACTACTAGTACTCTTGCTACTACTATTACCACTACTGCTACTACTACATCTCTACTACTACTCCTACTACTACTACTACTCCTATTACTACTACTACTACGACTTCTACTACTACTGCTACTACTACTACTACTACTATCACCATTACAACTATTTTTGCTACTATTACTGCTACTACTACAACTTCAACTCCTTCTATTACGTTTACCACTACTACTACTTCTACTGCTAATACTAGTACTACGACTTCTAGTAATGTGACTACTACTTTTGCTACTAGAACTACTAGTCCAACTATTACTTATATAATTGTTACTGCTACTTCTGCTGCTACTACTACTACTACTACTACTTGTACTCCAACTCATACTCCTACTACTACTGCAACTACTACCATTACTACTGTCGCCGCTGCTGCTGCTGCTTGTACTCCAACTCATACTCCTACTACTACTTCTACTGCTATAACTACTACTACAACTGCTACTATAACATCTACTACTGTAACTACTACTACTACTACTACTACTACTACTACTCCGACCACTCCAACTCTGACTCCTACTATTACTCCTACTACCACTTCTGCTGATACAACTACTACAACAACTACTGCTACAGCTACTACTCCTACTACTACTCCTATTAGTGCTATTATTACGACTACTACAACTACTACTGGTATTCCTACTCCAACTCCTACTCCTATTAATATGCCTACTCTGACTTTTGCAACTAATGCTACTGCTACAACAATTAGTTTTGCTACTACTACTGCTGCTACTACTGCTACTACCAAGACTATTACTACTGCTACTACTACTCCTACTCCAACTCCTACTCCTATTACTACTTGTGCTACTACTATTCCTACTACAACAACTAATGCTGATGGTATAACTACTACTACTACTGCTGCTGCGTCTACTTCCACTACTCCTACCATTATTACTACTACTACTTCTTCTACTACCAGTACTACTATTACTAGGGCTACTACTATTACTACTACTTCTGCTACAAATACAACAACTACAAGTACTATTCAACTACTACTATTACTACTATTATTACTTCTAGTACTACTGCTACTACTGCTGCTACTACTTCTACTACCTCCACAACTAATTCTACTACTAGTACTACTACTAGTACTACTACTACTACTACTACTACAACTACTACTTGTACCCCAACTCATACTCATACTACTACTCCTACTACCACTCTTACGACTACTACGACTACTACAATTGCTACTATTATTACTACTACAGCTTCTCCTACTACTGCTACTATTTTGACTACTACTAATACTACTACTACCACAAGTACTACTATCACTACTACCACTACTTCCTCTTCTTCTACTACTACTACTACTACTTGTACTCCAATTCATACTCCTACAACTACACCTACTACTACTTCTACTCCTACAACTACTAGTACTGCTACTACTACTACTACTACTCCCACCACTCCAACTACTCCTATTATTACACCTATTACTACTCCTACTACTACTTCTACTAATACAACTCCTACTGCAATAACTACTACTACATCTACCACTCCGACTACTACTCCTATTACTACCACTACTACAACTACTACTCCTAATCCTACTTCAACTCCTGTTTCTAACTTCGTCAACTAATCCTACTACTACAACTATTAATTTTGCTACTACTACTGCTGCCACTACTACTACTACCATTGCTATAACTACTACTACTACTACTCCTACTCCAACTCCTACCCCTACTACTAGTAGTTCTACTACTATTCCAACTACAACAACTAATGTTGCTGCAATAACTACTGCTGCTACTGTTGCTACCACTACAACTACTCCTACCCCTATTACTACTACTATTACTACTACTACTAGTACTACAATTACTATCGCTACTACTATTACTACTGCGGCTGCTACAAATACAACTGCTACAACTACTATTACTACTACTATTACTTCTTGTATTGCTACTACTACTTCTACTACTACTACTACTACTTTTACTACTACTTCTACTACTACTACTACTACTACTACTACTACTACTACTACTACTACTACTACTACTACTACTACTACTACTACTACTACTACTACTACTATAACTACTACTAATTCTGCTACTACTGGTACTACTACAACTGCGACTAATACTAGTAGTAGTACTACTACTAATATTACTACTATTACTGGTATTACTAGTACTAATACTCCCACTACTCCTACTACCACTAATACTGGTACTACTGCTACTAATGCTTTAAATAATACGAATTCTATAGCGGCTGCTACTGCTACTCCAACTACTAATAGTACTACTACAACAATAACAACTACTACCACTATTACTGCTACTACTACTACTACTACTATTGTCGCTGCTACTTCTACTACAGCTACTACGGCTACAACTACCAATATAGCAACTGCTCTTGCTACTACTACTATAATTGCTAGTACAACTACTACTACAACTACTACTAGTAGTATTACTGCTACTAGTACTACTGCCACTTCTACTGCTACTAGTACAACTGCTACTACTACTACCACCACCACCACTACTGCTACAACTACTGCTACTATTAATACTACTAGTCCTACTACTATAACTACTATTGCTACTACTACTACTACAACTACTATTACTACTACTACTACGACTACTATTACTATTACTACTACAATGACTACTGCTACTAGTAGTAGTAATACAACTACTACTCTGCTACAACTACTACAATGACTACTACTACTACTACTACTACAACTACAACTATAACTAGTACTACTACTACAACTACTACTACTACAACTGCTGCAACACTACTAATATTGCTACTACTATTACTATTACTGCTGCTAGTGTTGCTACTGCTGCGGCCCCTACTACTGCTACTATAACAACTACTACAACTATTGCTGCTACTACTACTGCTGCTGCTGCTGCTGCTGCTAGTACTACTACAACTACTTCTACTGCTACTACAACAACCACTACTACAATAATTACTACTATAACTACTTTTGCTACTACTATTGCTGCTACTGCTACTACTACTGCTACAACATTGACTATTGTGACTGCTAATACAACTACCACTCCACTACACCTACTACATCGACTATTGGGACAACTACTACTCCTACAACTACTACAACTAGTACTACTCCTACTACTTCTCCTACTCCTACTCCTACACCTACTGCTACAATACAACAACAACAACTACTAGTACTACTACTCCTACTACTGCTAGTACTACTACTGTTGCTCCTTTTCCAACTACTACTATTTCTAGAACTACAACTACTACTGTTGCTACTGCTACTGCTACTATTAGTGCTGCTACTACAACGACAACCACTACGACATGCCCCAGAACCACTACTTTTACTACTAGTAGTAGTACTAATACTACTACTACTACTACTACTAATACTACTATTATGACAACTGATACTACTAAGACTACAACTACAATTTCTACTACCTCTGCTACAATGACTACTACATCTGTTGCTGCTACTACTATAACTACTGCTACATGTGTTGCTGCAACTACTACAACAACAACTACTACTACTACAACTATTGCTTCGGCTACCACTACGACTACTGCTATTGCTGCTGCTACTACCACCACTATTACTACTAAAACTACTGTACCGACTACTAATACTACTTTCCTACTACTGCTACATCTGTTACTACTAGTACTGATACTGTTGCTGCTACTTTTTCTAATGCTACTACTACTACTACTGCCGCTGCTACAGCTATTACTGCTACTGCTACTACTGCTACTATTGCTACTGCTACTACTACTTCACCTACGACAACCACAATTAGTACTACTTCTGCCACTACTATTGCTGTTGCTTCTACTACTAGAACTATAAGAACTATGGGTATCTCTTTTGCTACTACTACTACTGCAACTACTATGTCTATCGCCACTACTACTACTACGACTCCTACTACTACTACTACTCCTACTACTACTGCTACCAGTACTTCTACTTCTGCTACTTTCGTAACTACAACTGTAGCTTCTATGACTACTGCTAATGCTACTCTTGCTACTACTACTGCCACTACTATAACAACTTCTTCTACTGCTACTACTATTACTATTATTACAACAATTACTACCACTACCAAGGCTACTATTACAACAGCAGCTGCTGCTGCTACAGTTATCACTACTACTACTACTACTCTCAAACAATTACTACTATTGCTACTACGACTGCTAATATTACTACTGCTTCTACTATTACAGCTACTGCTACAACTACTACTCCTACTGCTGCTACTACTCCTCCATGTACTTCTGTAACTAATACTTCTGTAGCTCGTACTAGTTCAACTTATATGACTACTATTACTACTAGTACTAATACTACTACCACTACTACTACCACAACAACAACTACTACTACTACTACTTATACTCCAACTCCTACTCCAACGACTACTCTTGCTACTACTTCCACTACTATAACTACTACTACAACTATGACTATTACTAATACTACTACAACTAGTACCACCACCGCTACTACTGCTGCTACTACTACCTACCACTACCACTACCACTCCAACTCCTACTCCTATTACTACTCCTACTACTACTTCTACTACTACAACTCACACTACAACAACAACAACAACAACTACTACTACTACTACTTCTCCTACTGCTACTACTATTACTATCAAGACTGCTACTACTACAACTACAACTATTATAAATAATGTTGTTGCTACTTCTTTTACTACTACTACTTCTACTTCTACTACCACAACGACAACTACTACTACTACTATTGCTACTATAGTAACTACTGCTACTACTATTGCTACTACTACCTATAGTAATACTACTACCTCCACTAATGCCTTTATTTCTGCCACTGCTACAACAACTACTACTACAACTGCTACAGCCGCTACTACATATACTACTACTACTTCTTCTCCAACTTTGGCTACTCCTGTTGCTGCTACTGCTACTACTACTACTACTATTGCTATTGTTACTACTACTACTACTACTACTACTATTAATGCAGCTACTGCTGCTGCTTATACTACTACTGATGCTGTTGCTGCTACTACTACTACTATTACTACTATTCCTACTGCAACAGCTGTAGTTGTAGCTGCTATTGTTGCTACAGCAACTACCATTACTACTACTACTACTTCTCCTCATACTACTACTACTGTCATTATAACAACTATAACTAATACTACTGCAGCTAGCACTACTATTAATAGTACTGCTACTGTTGCTATAGTTGCTACTACTACTACTACTAATGCTACAACAATTACAACTACTACTACTGTTACTACTACTTCTAGAACTACTACTACTACTACTAGTACTACAACTACAACTACAAATCCTACTATAACTACTACTATTAATACTACGGCTACTAATACTACTACTACTGCTACTACTAGTACTACTACATCTACTACTACTGCTACTACTACTACTACAACAACTACTACTGCAACTGCTACAACAATAATAACAACAACAACTCCTACTACTACTACTACTACTACTACTACTACTAGTACTAATACTACTACTACTAATACTACTACTACTATTGCTGCTGCTGCTCCAACTACTACCCTTACAACTTCTCCTACAATTGCTACTGTTGCTACTAATATTATAGCTAGTATTACCACTACTACTTCAACTACTACTGCTACTACTTCTGCTGCTACTACTACTGCTTCAACTACCACAACTAATAGCACTATGCTATTACTTCTGCTAATATGACTATAACTACTACTTTTGCTACTACGACGACTACTACTACTATGCCTCCTTCTACCATTACAACTGCTACTATTGCTAATACAATAATAACTACTACTGCTACTACTGTTGCTATTACTTTACTTCTCATACAATAACAACAACAACTACTACTACTGTAGCGACAGTTACTGCTACTGCGACCGCAACTGCTTCTGCTATTACGACTATTGCTACTGCTACAACTACAAATACCACTACTACTATTGCTACAGTTGTTGTAGTCACTACTACTAGTACTACTGCTGCTGCTACTGTTGCTACTACTACTACCACTACGGTTGCTACAGCTACTATTACAATTGCTACTACTACTACTACTAAAGCTACTACTACTACTACTACAATAACAACAACTACAACTACTGCTGCTGCTGCTGCTACTACTACTATTAGTATTGCTATAGCTACTACTACTACTACTACCACCACCACTACTGTAACTACTGCTACTGCTAAAACTACTACTATTGCTACTACTACTACTATAATTAATTCTCCTTCTGTTACTACTACTGTAACTTCTACTGCTACTACTACTACCCTTGTTGTTGCTACTACTACTACTACTACTACCCCAAAAACTAAAATAATCATAACTACTTCTACAGCTGCAACTACTGCTACTACTCCTATTATCGCTACTACTACTGCTGCCACTACTACTACTTCTACTACTACTGCCATATTTGCGGCTGCTGCTATTGCAACTAGTACTACTACTCCAGCTACAACTACTTATACAACAACAACAACTACTACTACTTCTACAACAACAACAACAACTACTACTACTGTTACTACTACTACTCCCGCGACAACAGCTACAATGACTACTACTACTACTATAGCTGCTACTGCTACAATGACTATTACTACTACTACTGCAGCAACAACAACAACAACTACTACTACTACTACTACTATTTCAGCTACTACTACTCCTACAACAACAACAACAACAACTACGACTACTACTACAAGTACTTCTACTCCTGTCGTTACTGCTGCTACTGCAACTGCTACACTTACAACTTATCCCACTGCTACAACTATTGCTACTAGTATTACACCTACTACTACTAGTAGTAATACTGCTACTACTTCTGCTAATACTATTCTTGCTATTACTACTATTGTTACTGCTACTACTAATACTACTACTACTACTATTACTACTACTAATACTACTACTACTACTATTACTACAACTACTATTGTTGCTGCTACTACTACTACTACTTCAACTCCAGCTACAACTATTACCGCTACTACTACTGCTCCTACTACTACTGCTACTACCACTTCTGTAACTACTACTACTACCAATACTGCAACTATTGCTTGTACTGCTACTATCACTACTACTGTTGCTACTACTACTATTACTACTTTGACTACTACTACTGCTGCTACTGCTGCTATTGCTACTGCTATTGCTACTACTACTATTACTGCTACTACTACTACTACTACTACTACTACTACTAGAACTGCAACAACTACTACTACTACTGCTGCTGCTACAATTCCAATTACCACTACTACTATTACCACGACTACTAGTATAATAATGACTATTAATACTACTACTCCTCCTACTTCTCCAACTACTACTACCACTACTACTACTAATATTGCTACAACTACTATGACTACTACTACTACTCCAACACTGAATCTTACTACTGCTTCGACTATTACTTCAACTACTACAACTACTACCGCAACTACTACTACAACAACTACTACAGCTACTACTACTCCTACTCCTGCTACCATTGCTACTCCTGCTACTACTGCTACAATTACTACTTCTATTGCTTTTGCTACTGCTAGAACTCAACTTCTCCTCCTACTACTACTCCTACTATAACTACTACAATAACTATTGCTACTATGACCGCAATTACTTCTACTACTATGACTATTGCTACCGCTACTATAATAAATACCACTACTACTGCTGCTGCTGCTGCTGTTGCTACTACTACTACTCCTCCTCCTCAACAGCTACTACTACTATTATTGCTATTACTTGTGCTACTATAATTACTACTATTGCAACGCCTACTCCTGTGACAATTACTAATACTACTACTGCTCTTGCTGCTATGACTACTACTACTACAACTTCTATTACAACTACTACTACTACAACTACTACTAGTACTAGTACTACAACTATGACTACTTCTACCACTACTACTACTCCTCCTGCTGCGACTACAACTATTAGTACTACAACTATAATTACTACTACTATTACTACAACTTCCACAATTATTACTACTACTACTCTTACAACTATTACTAATACTAGTACTGCTGCTACTACTACTACTACAATTAATTCTCCTTCAGTAACTATACTGCTACTTCTACTATGATAACTATAGCTATAACTAAGTCTCCTTTTGTTACAACTACTACTTCTTCTACTATGATAACTGTAGCCACTATGACTACTATTATTGTTGCACTAGTCTGACTACCACTACTACTACTTTTTCACTACTACTGCTACTACTGCAACTACCCCAGCTACAAAAATAACTACTACTACTTCTACTGCTGCAACTACTACTAATACTATTATCGCTACTACTACTACTACAATTGCCACTATTGCTACTACTACTACTACTATGACTACTACTACTACTATTGCTACTATTGTAGCTACTACTACTACTATGACTACTACTACTACTATTGCTACTATTGTTGCTACTACTACTACTACCCTTGCTGCTACAACTACTATTGCTACTACTACTGCTGCTGCTACTACTACTTATAATATTACAATTACTACTACTACTACTACTACTACTACTTCTGCTACTACCTCTGCTACTACTACTACTGCTGCTATTTCTGCTGCTACTGTCACTATTACGACTACTGCTACTACTACTACTCTTGTTGCTACTACTCTTGCTACAACTATGATAATTACTACTACTGCTACTACTATTGCAACTACTACTATTGCAACTACTACTACTACCACTACTACTACTATTACTACTACTCCTCCTCCTCCTCCTCCTACTACTACTACTACTTCTCCTACTACTACTACTACTCCTACTGCTACTACTACTATGGCTACTACTATTATTAGTTATTATCATTGTTGTAGTGGTAGTAGTTGTAGTAATAGTGGTTGTAATAGCAGTAGCCATAATAGTAGTAGCAATAGCAATACTAGTAGTAGCATGAGCGAAAGTGGTGGTCGTAGTAGTAGTAGTAGTAGCTATTGCAGAAGTAGTAGTAAAAGTAGTAGTAGTAGTAGAATTAGTAGTAGGAGGAGAAGTTGTACTAGTTTTAGTAATAGTAGCAACAATAATTATAATAGTAGCAGTAGTTATAATAGTAGTAGTAGTTTTAGCTATCGTAGTAGTAGCCACTGTAGTGGTTATAGTAGCAGTAGTATTACTAGTAATAGTAGGAGTTATAGTAGCAGTAGCAATAGTTGAAGTAATCGTAGTAGTAGCAATAGTAGTTGCAGCAGTAGTAGTGATAGTAGCAATATTAGTAGTTGTAGTAGTAACAACAGTAACAGAAGTAGTAGCAGTAATAGCTACAAGAGCAGTAGCAGTAGTAGTAGTAGAAGTTGTAGCAGTAGTAATAGCAATAGTAGTAGTAGTATTAGTAATAGTTATAGTTGTAGCTAAAGTAGCTATAGCGGTAGTAGAGTAATGGTAGTAGCAGTAGCAGTTGTAGTAGTAGTGGTAGTAGCACTAGCAGTAGTAGTTGTAGTAGCAAAATTAGCAGCTGCAATAGAAATAGTAGAATAAGAAAAATTAGTAGCAGCTGTAGTTGTATTAGTAGTACTAGGAGTAGCAGAAGTAATTATGGATGTAGTAGTAGAGGTAGTAGCAATAGCAGTAGCTATTGTAGTTGCATTAGTGATAGGAATAGTAGTAACAGGAGTAGTAGTGGGAGTAGTAGCAGTAGTAGTAGTTGTAGGGGCTTTAGTAGAAGTGATAGTAGTAGTAGTAGTAGTAGTAGTAGTAGTTAAAGCAGTAGTAGCAGTAGTAGCTATAGTTGTAGCAGTAGTAGTAGTACTAGCAGCATCAGTAGTAATTATAATAGCAGTAGCAAAAGTAGCAGCAGCAACAGTAGTAGTAGTAGTAGTAGCAATAGTCGTAGTAGTAGTAATAGTAGTTATAGTAACACTAGTAGTAGTTGTCATCGCAAAAGTAGTAGCAGTAGTACAAGTAGTTATAGAGGTTAAAGCAGTAGCAATAGTAGTAGCAATCATAGTAGTAGTAGTTGTTGGTGTAGTCATGGCAAAAGTAGTAGCATTAGTACAAGTAGCAGTAGAAGTAGAAGTAGTAGCTGTAGTAGCAGCAGTTGTAGTAGTAACAGTCGTAGTAGTAGTAGGGGATGTAGTAGTGGTGGTGGTGGTAGTAGCAACAATAGTAGTAGCAGTAGCAGTAGCAGTAGCAGGAACAGTACTATTAGTTAAAGATGTAGTGGTAGTAGTGTTATTAGTAGTGGTAGCAGTTGTACAAGTGTTAGTAGCAGCAGCAGTAGTAGTAGTTATTATTGTAGCAGCAGTAGTAGTTGCAGTACTAATAGCAGCATCAGTAGTAGTGGTCGTAGTAGTAATACTAGCAGCAGCTGCAGCAGGAGCAGTAGTAGCAGTATTAGCAGTAGTAGTGCTATTAGTGGTGGTAGTAGCAACAGTAGCAGTTGTTGTTGCAACAACAATAGTAGCATACTATTAGTAGTAGTTGCAGTTGTAGTAGTAGTAGTAGTAGTAGTAGTACTAGTAGTAGTAGTAGTATTTGAAGTAGCAGTAGAAGTAGTAGTGCTAGTTGTAGTTGCAGTTGTGGTAGTAGTAATAATAGTACTAGTAGTAGTAGTACTAGTCGTAGTAGTATCCATAGCAGTAGCAGTAGTTGTACTAGCTACGATCGTAGTAGTTGTGATAGTAGCAGTACTAGTAGTAGTAGTAGTAGTCAGAGTAGTAGTAGCATTAGGAGTAGCAGAAGTAGCAATAGTCGTGGTGGTAGTAGTGGTGTCGGTGGTGGAGGTTTTAGTAGTAGTAGTAGTAGTACTATTTGTACTAGTAATAGTAGCATTAGAAGTAGCAGCAGTAGTCGTAGATGTAGTAGTAGCAGTATTTGTACTACTAGCTGTAGTAGTGGCTGAAGTAGTAGTATTAGTACCAGTAGTAATAGCAGTTGTAGTAGTAGTAGTAGTATTAGGAGTACTAGTACTAATAGTAACATTAGTAGTAGTAGCAGCAGCAGCAGTAGTAGTAGTAGTAGGAGGAGTAGCAATAACAATATAAGTAGTAGAGAGTAGTAGTAGTAGCAGTAGCGGTAGCGATAGCGGTAATAGTAGTAGTAGTAGCAGCATAAGGAACAGTAGTAGCAGCAACAGCAGTAGCTATAATAGTTATTATTGTAGTCGTAGCTAAAGTAGCAGTAGGAGCTGTAGTTGATGTTGCAGCAGTAGTAGCATTTGTACTAGTTGTATTAGCAATTGTTGTAGCTATAGTAGTCGTAGTAGCGGTTGTTGTTGCAGTAGTAGCAGTATTTTTTATAGCAGTAGTAGTAGTAGTGGTAGCAGCAACAGAAGTAGTAGTAGTACTAGTATTAGTAGTAATAGTAGCAGAAGAAGTAGTAGTAGTAGCAGTTGTAGTAGTCAGCGAAGTTATAGTAGTAGTAGTAGTAGTAGTAGAAGTAGGAGTAGTAGTAGTAGTAGTAATAGTAGTAGTAGTAGTAGTAGTTGTTGTTGTTGTAGTAGTAGTATTCATAGTAGTAGTAGTTGTAGTAGTTGTAGTAGTTATAGTTATTACAGAAGTTGTAGCAGTAGCACTATTAGTAGTAGTAGTAGTAGCACTAGAAATAGGAGTAGTAGTAGTAGTAGTAGTAGCACTAGAAGTAGGAGTAGCAGCAGTAGTAGTAGTAGCAGTGGTACTAGTTGTAATAGTAGTAGTAGCACTAGCTGTAATAGTAACAGTAGAATTTATTGTACTAGTAGTATTAGTAGTAGCAGCCGCAGCAGTAGTAGCAGTAGTAGTAATAGTAGTAGTAAAAGCAATAGCAGTAGTAATAGTAATGGTAGAAGCAACAGTAGCAACAATTGTAGGAGTAGTAGTAGCTTTAATAATGGTAGAAGTAGTAGTAGTAGTAGTAGTAGAAGAAGTAGTAGTAGCCATAGTTGTAGTTGTAGGACAAGTAGTAGAAGTAGCTGTAGTAGCAGCAACAGGTGTACAAGTAGTAGTAGTAGTAGTGGCAGTAGCAGTGGTTGCAATTGTGCTAGTATTAGTCATAGTAGTAGTAGTAGCAGTAGTAGCAGTAGGAATAGTAGCAGCAGCAGTAGCAGGGGAAGGAAGATTAGTAGTAGTAGTAGTAGTAAAAGCAGCAGCAGTACGAGTCGTAGTAGCAATAGGAGCAGCAACAGCAGCAGTAGCAGTACTAGTAGTAGATGTAGTAGTAGCAGTAGTAGTAGAAGCAGAAATAGTAGCAGCAGTAGTAGTGGTTGGAGTTGGTGTAGTTGTAGGAGTAGTAGCAATTGCAGTAGTGCTAGTAGTAGCGGTAGTAGCAGTAATGGTAGCAGTAGTAGTTGGAGTATTAGTACTAGCGATAGTAGAAGTATGAGTAAGAATAGTAGTAGTAGTTGTAGTATTATTGGTAGTAGCGGTAGAAGTAGTTGTCGCAGTATCCATTGTAGTAGCAGTAGTTGTAGTACTAGTTGTAGTAGTGGTCATTGTAGTATCACTTGTAGTAATCACAGTAGCGGTAGTAACAAAAATAGTAGGAGTAGTTGTTATTGTAGTAGTAGTTGTAGCAATAGTAGGAGTAGCAGTAGCAGGAGTGCTATTTTTAGCAGTAGTAGTGGTAGTAGCGGCAACAACAACAGCAATAGTAGTAGTAACAGTAGTAGTAGTATTAGTTGTAGTAGTAATAATAGTAGTAGTTGCTGTAGGACTTGGAGTAGCAGTAGTAGTAGGAGTTATTGTAGGAGTTGGAGTAGTAGTAGTAGTAGTAGTAGCAGTAGCAGCAGCTGTAGGAGTTGGAACAGGAGTTTGAGTAGGAGTAGTAGCAGTAGTAGCAGCAGTAGTAGTAATGATAGTAGTAGTAGTAGTAACTGTAGGAGTTGGAGTTGGAGTAGTAGTTGCTGTAGGAGTTGGAGTAGTAGTAGTCGTAGCAGTAGTAGTTGTTGCAGTAGGAGTAGCTGTAAAGTAGCAGTAGTAGTAGTAGTAGTAATAGTAGAAATAGTAGTAGTAGCAGTAGAAACAAAAGTAGTTATAGTAGTAGAAGTCGTCGTAGTAGCAGCAGTAGTCGTAGTAGAAGGCGTAGTAGTAGCAGTAGTACCAGTAGTAGTAGTAATCGTAGTATTAGTAGTAGTAGTAGTGGTAGTAGTTGTAGCAGTACCAGTAGTAGCAGTTGTTGTAGTAGTAGTAGTGCTACTCGTAGTAGTATTCATAGCAGATGTAGTAGTAGCAGCTGAAGCAGCAGCAATAGTTGTAGTCAAAGTAGTAATAATAGTAGTTTTAGTGGTAGTAGTAGTAGTTATTGTTGTTGTAGTTCTAGTATTAGTCGCAATAGTAAGAGGAGTAGTAGTAGTAGTAGTAGTAGTAGTGTTTGTGGTGGTGGCGGCGGTAGTAGTGCAGTAGTAGTAGCAGCAGCAGTAGTAGTAGTAGCAGTGGTTGTAGCAAAGGTAGTAATAATAGTAGTAGTAGTAGCAGCAGCAGCAGTAATAGTAGTAGTTGTAGTAGTACTAGTAGCAATAGAAGTAGTAGCAACAATAGTCGTAGCAGTAGTATTAGCAGTAGTGGAGGTAGTAGCAATAATAGTAGCATTAGTTGTAGTAGAAGTTGCAGTAGGAGCAGTAGTAGCAGTAGTAGTAGTTGGTGTAGTAGGAGCCATAGTAGATATACTAGCCGGAGCTGGAAAAGCAGTAGTAGTAGTAGGTGTAGTAGCAGTAGGAGTAGTAGTAAAAGTAGTAGCAGTAGCAGCAGTAGAAGTAGCAGTGGCTGAAGTAGTAGTAGTAGTTGTAGTTGTAGTAGTCGTGGTAGTAGTAGTAGTAGTATTTGTACTTGTGGCAATAGCTTAAGCTGTAGTAGTAGTAGGGGTTGGAGTAGGAGTGGTACTAGGAGTAGTAGTTGGAGTAGTGGTAGTAGTAGTACTAGCTGGAGTAGTGATAGAAGTAGTAGTGGTAGTAGTTGTAGTTGGAGTAGTAGTAGTTGGAGCAGGTGTAGTAGTAGTAGCAGCAGGAGTTGGAGTACGAATAATAGTTGCAACAGCAATAGCAGTACGTCGAGTATTAGTATGAATAGTAGCAATAGTTATAGTAGTGTTTGTCACAGTAGTAGCAGTAGAAGAAGTAGTAGTAGTATTAGTACTAGTAGCAGAAGTAGTTGTGGTAGTAATAGGAGTAGTTGTAGTAGAAGCTGTAGCAATAGCAGTATTAGTATAGTAGTAGTAGTAGTTATAGTTGTAGTAGTTGCAATAGTTGTAGTAGAATCTGTAGCAGTAGCAGTATTAGTATAGTAGTAGTAGTAGTTATAGTTGTAGTAGTTGTAATAGTTGTAGTAGTAGTTGTTGTAGTAAGTAGTAGAGGAAGTAGTAGGAGTAGTAGTTGTTGTTGTAGTAGTTGTAGTAGCTGCAGTTGAATCAGTAGTAGCAATATTAGTATTAGTAGTAGTAGCAGTACTAGTAGTATTAGTATTAGGAGTAGTAGAAGAAGAAAAAGTAGTAGTAGTAGTAGTAGTAGTAGGAGGAGGAGGAGGAGGAGGAGGAGGAGGACTAGTAGTAGGAGTTATAATGGGAGTTGGAGTAGGAGTAGTAGTAGTTGTTGTTGTAGTAGCTGTAGGAGTTGGAGTAGGAGTAGTAGTAGTTGTTGTTGTAGTAGCTGTAGGAGTTGGAGTAATAGGAGTAGCAGTAGTAGAAATAGTAGTAATAACAGAAATGGGATTTAGGACTGGGAATAGTGGCTATCGTTGTGGTAGCAGTAGTTGTTGTTATTGTTGTAGTAGTAGTAGTCGGAGTAGAAGTAGCAGTAGCAGCAGCAGTAGTTATATCAGTAGCAGTAGTAGTTGTAGTAGCAGTGGTAGTCGTGGAACAAGAAGTAGTAGTAGTCATAATAGTTGTCGCAGCAGCAGTAGTTGTAGCATTAGTAGTAGCAGCAGTACTAGTAGTAGTAGTGATAGTAATAGCTGTAGTAGTAGTAGCATAGTAGTGGTTGTAGTAGTACCCACAGTAGTATTAGTAGTAGCTGTAGTAGAAGTAGCAGTAGTAGTTATAGTAGTCATAGTAGTAGTAATAGTAGTAGTAGTAGTAGTAGTAGGAGTAGGAGTTGGAATATGATTTGTAATAGTAGTAGTTGTAGTAGTAGTTGTCATAGTGCTAGTGCTTGTATAGTAATAGTAGTTGAAGTTGTAGTACTAGAAGTACTAGCCAAAGCAAGAGTAGTAGCAGGAATAATAGTAGTTGTAGTTGTAGGAGTAGTTGTAGTAGCAGCAGCAATAGTAGTAGTAGCAGTTGTAGGGAGTAGTAGTAATAGTAGCATTAGTTGTAGTAGTAGTAGTAATAGTGGTGGCAACAGTAGCAGGTGTAGTAGTAGTAGTAGTATTTGTAATAGTAGTGGTAGGTCTGTAGTGCAGTAGTACTGGCAGTACTAGTAGTAGCAGTAGTAGTGGTAGTAGTCATTGTAGTAGTAGGAATAGTGTCTACAGTAGTAGTAGTAGTACCCGCTGTACTAGTAGTAGTTGCAGCAGTAGTAGTAGTAGGAGTAGCCGTAGCCATTGGAGTAGTAGTTGTATTATTATTATTATTATTATTATTATTATTAATAGTAGTATTTGAAGTAGTAGTGGTAATAGTACTAGTAGCAGTAGCCACCATAGTAGTAATATTAGTATTAGTAGTAGTACTTGTAGTAGTAGTAGTAGGAGAAGGAGGAGGAGGAGTGTTAGGAGTAGTAGTAGTTGTTGGAGTAGTAGCAGGAGCAGTTATAGCAAAAGCAGAAGTAGTAGTGGTAGTAGTTGCACCATTAGCAGCAGCTGTAGTAGTAGTAATAGTTGTACTAGTAGTTGTACGAGTGGTTATAGTAGTAGTCATAGTAGTAGCCGTAATAGTAAGCCGTAGTAGTAGTAGCAATAGTAATAGCAGTAGTATTTGTTGTCGTAGTAATAGCAGGAGTAGTAGTTGTAGTAGTAGTACTAGTAGTAGTTGCAATAGCAGTAGTAGTAGTAATAGTAGTTGCAGTAGCAGCAGCAGTACTGTTAGTTGTAGGAGAAGTAGTTGTAGTAATAGTAGTAGTAGCAGTATTGTTAGTGGTAGGAGAAATAGTTGTAGTAGTAGCAGCAGCAGCAGCAGAATTATCGCCTACTACTACTACTACTACAACCGCTTCTACTACTACTGCTACTATAATTACTGCTTCTACACCAATTCCTACTCTTGTTACAACTACTACCACTCCCAATCCTCTTATAGCTACTGATACTCCTGCTGTGGCTGCTGCTGCTACTACAACTTCTACTACTCCTACCGTTGCTATTGCTGCTGCTACTACTACTACTACTCTTGCTACTATTACTACTATTAATACAACTAGTCTTACAACAACTACTACTACTGCTTCTACTACCACTACTAAAATACTACTACAACTCTACTGCTACTTACTACTACTACTACCAATACTAATACAAATACTACTACTTCTATGACTACTACTGCTGCTACTGCTTCTACCACTACTTCTCCTACCACTACAACCATTACTGTTACTACTACTCCTACAACTACTCCAAGTACTACTACTACTCCGAACACTTCGGCTGCTAGTACTCCTACTATTGTCGCTACCATCACAATTACTACTTTAGCTACTACAACAACTACTACTACTACTGCTGCTGCTGTTGCTACTACTATTACTAAAAATAGTAGTAGTACTACTACAACTACTACTGCTGCTGCTGCTGCTGCAACTACTACTACTACTACAAATATTACTAATACAACAACTACTACTACTCCGACTATTAAAACTATAAGAATTACTGCAACTATGACTCGTACTATTCCTACTACTCCTACTACTACCACTAAAACTACAACAACTACTACTTCTAATCATGCTACTGCTGCTGCTGCAGCTACTATGACTACTACTACCACTACTGTTACTACTGCTACCACTCCCACTCCAATTTCTACGGTTACTACTACTCCTACTGCTGCTACTATTACCACTCCTATAACTATTACTGCTCCTCCTACTGCTTCTCCTGCAACTTTTACTACTAGTACTACTCCTACTACTACTTCTACAACAACTATTGCTGTTGTTGCTGCAGCTACAGCTATTGTTGCTACTACTACTTCTTCCACTACTCCTATTACTACTGCTCCTGTTACTGCTACTACTATTACTACTCCTACTACTCCTATTACTACTCCTTCTACAACAACAACAATAATAACAACAACAACTACTACTACTAATACTACTTCCTACTACTTCTACTCCTACTCCTCCTACTACTCTCACTATTACCAATACTACTACTACTTCTACGGGTACTACCACTACTACTCTATGCCTACTATTACTATTGCTACTACTAAAACTACTACAACAACTACTTCTAATAGTACTACTGCTGTTGCTGTAGCTACTACTACTACTATTACTACTGCTACTACTCCCCCTCCAACTTCTACTGTTACTACTACTCCTACTACTACTATTCTTACCACTACTACAACTACTGTAGCTCCTACTACTACTACTATGACAACTTATACTACTAATACAACTCCTATAGCTACTACTTCTACAACTACTACTGCCGTTGTTGCTACTGCCGTTGCTGCAGCAGCGGTTATTGCTGCCACTACTACTTCTACCACCACTCCTACGCCTACTGCTGCTCCAGCTACTTCTACTACTACTACTACTCCTGCTACTCCTATTAGTACTACTTCTACAGCAACTATTACCAACACTACTACTAGTTCTACTGCTACTACCACTACTACTACTATTCCAATTACTACCACTACTGCTATGACTAATACTACTACTACCACTCCTATTACTAAGACTATTACTACTGCTGTGGCTACTACAATGACTACTACTACACCATTACTACTATTACTGCCACTACTACTACTACAATTACCACTGCCACTCATACTATTACTTTTACTTCTAGTACTGCCGCTACTACTACCACTGCTACGACTGCAAATGCCACTACGACTACTATGAACACGAATGCACTACTACTACTACAATAACTACAACTACAGTTGCTATTGCTACAACTACTACGTCGAATGCGAATACCACTACGACTACTACAATAACTATTGCTGCTGCTACTGTTGCTACTACTACTTCTACCACCACCACTACTACTACCACTACAGCAACTACCACTACTAACACAAATACCACTACAACTACTACTACTACTTTTGCAAGGGTTGTTACTGCTACTACTACTACTCCCACTCCCGTTATTCCTACTACTACTACTACTACAACTACTAAAACTTCTACTATTACTACAACTCCTGCTGTACTACTATGACTACTTGAACTACTACTACTGCTACTAATGCCACTACTTCTACTACTATTACTGCGACTACTACTTCTAGTAGTAGTTATACTACTACTATTACTACTACTGCTACTCCTACTACAATTACTACTTCAACTAGTACTACTACTACTACTACAACAACAACAACTACTACTACAACTACTACAACGTCTACTACTACTTCTACTACTATATCTACAACAACAACAACTACTACGACTACTACTGCTTCCCCTTCTACTCCTACTACTACTCCTACTACTCCTGCTACAATAACTACTGTTACTACTACTTCAACTACTACTACTACAACTACCGCTACTACTACTACTACTACTGCGACCACAACTACGTTACTACTACAACTACACCTACTACTACAACTACTACTACTCCTACTACTACTACTATAATGACTAATACTACTACTACTACTACTACTACTACAATTTCTACTACAACTACAACAACTGCTACTACAACAACTACTACTCCTACTACTATTACTACTACTACCACTACTGCTGCTGCTGCTACTATTACTACTACTACTACTACTACAACTTCTACTACAACTACTACTACTACTTCTTCTACTACTACTACTACTATTTCTACTCCAACTCCTAAAACAACTCTTACAATTACTTCAGCTACTAGTATTACTACTCCTACTACTAATCATATTACTGGTACTGCTACTACTACAACTGCACTATTACTACTACTACTACTACTACTACTCCTACTACTACTACTACTACTACTACTACGACTACTACTACTACTACTGCTATTGCTACTACTACTACTACTTCTATTACTACTACTACTACTACTACAACTTCTACTACAACTACTACTACTACTTCTTCTTCTACTACTACTACTACTATTTCTACTCCAACTCCTAAAACAACTATAACAATTACTTCAACTACTAGTTTTGCTACTACTACTACTAATCATATTACTCGTACTACTACTACTACAACTGTTACCACTACTACTACTACTACTACTTTTGCTGCTAGTATTACTGCTACTACTACTGAAACTATTACTACTATTGTTTCTATTGCTACTACTAGGACTACTACTACTCCTACTAGTACAACTACTACTACTACTACTGCTACTGCTACTACTACTACCTCTACTACTACTAATACAGCTACTACTACTACACTACTGCTACAACTACAACTACAAGCACATATACCACTCTTACTACAATTATTACAACCATTACTTTGACTACTACTACTACTACAACTACTCCTACTGTTATTACTATTACTACAACTACTCCTACTGTTCCTATTCCTACTACTACTACTACTACTACTAATTTTACTACTACTACTACTACTACTTCTACTGCTACTTTTGCTACTACAACTTGTACTCCTATTGCCACTACAACTACTCTAGCAAATACTACTACTACTACTTCTACTACTTCTTCTACCTCTACTACTGCTAATACTACTACTACTACTACTACTACAACTAGTGCTACTGCTACTACTACGACTCCTCCTCCTATTGCAGCTACAACTACCAATATCTACTACTATTGCTGTTACTACTCATATTACTGCTGCTACAACTACTACTTCTATCACTATTGCTACTACTACTACTATCGCTACTATTGCAACTACAACTACTACAAATACTACTACTACTACTACTACTACTACTACTACTACTACTACTATTACTCATATTACTACATCTATTACTGCTAATACCACTACTACGACTACTACTACTTTCACTCATATTACTACTACTATTGCCACAACTACTTCTACTACTATTACTACTACTACTGGTACTAGTATAACTACTACCCTTACTACTACTATTACTACGGCTACTACACCTACTGCTTCTAACAATTATGCGACCACTACTACTACTACTATTGGTACTACTACTAATGCCACTAGTACTACGACTAAAACAACTACTACTACTCCTTCTTTTGTAACTATTATAACAACTGCTCCTACTTTTGCGACAACTATAACTACTACAACTATAAAAATGAATACTGCTACTGCTGTTGCTACTAGTATAAATTCTTCTCCTACTATGACTACTACTACTACAACTACTACTACTTCTCCTACTACTACTGCTACTACAACTACTACTTCTCCTATTGCTACTGCTATTACTACTACTACTACAACTACTCCTGTAGCTACTACTTCTACTACTAGTACAACTACAGCTACAACTACCACTACAACTGCTGGTAGTACAACAAGTACTACTATAACTACAGCCACAACTACTACTACTACTGCTACTATTACTACTACTACTACTTGTAGTATAACTGGTGCTACTGCTACTACTACTGCTACTACCATTACTGCTACTCCTCCTCCTCCTCCTCCTCCTACTACTGCTGCTACTGCTACTACTACTACTGCTACTACTGGTAGTATTACTTATGCCACTAGTACAACGACCACTACAACTACGATTACAACTATAGCCACCAGTTCTACTTCTACAACTACTATGATGACTACTGCTACTTCTACTACAAATTCTACTACTATTATTATCAAAACTAACACTGCTATTGCTACAGCTCCAACTATGACTTCTTCTCCTACTATTACGACTACTATTACAACTACTACTACTTCTCCTACTACTACTGCTACTGCTACTACTGATACAACTACTCCTGCGGCTACTACTTCTACTACTAGTACTTCTACAATTACTACTGCTACTTCTACAACTACTGCTATTGCTACTACTATTCATGCTTCTACTACTACTGCAACTAATACTACTATTACTTCTACTACTAATACAACTGCTACTATTACTAGTACAACTACTGCTAGCGCTGCTACTGCTACTGCAACTACTACTTTTACTACCACTATTGCTACTACTATTGCTACTTCTACTACTGCTACTATTAGTAATACTACAACAGCTACAACTGCTACTACTAGTAACCCAACTACTGAAACTACTACCACTACTACTACCACAGTGACTACTATCGCTACTACTCCTACAATAACAACTACTACTCCTACAACTACTGCTACTACTGCTACTCTTACTACTACGGTAATTGCAAGTACTGCATCCACTAATATCGCACCAACTACTACTTCTACTACTACAAGTACTCCCACTGCTATTGCTAATACTACAACTACTACTCCAGCTTCTACTACTTCAACTACTGCTACCACTACTAATGCAACTCCCGCAACTACTACTCCTACTGCTACTACAACTACAACCCCTTTGGCTACTATAGATACTCCAACTACTACTACTTATACTACTATTACCACTATTATAACTCCTACCACTACTACTGCTCCTACTATTACAACTACTACTCCTACTTCTACTACCCCCACTGGTACTGCTACTGCTACTACTACTTCTACTACAACTACCGCTGTTGTTACTCCCACTACTCCCACTACCACTACTAATACTTTTGCAGCAACTATTGATGTGATTACTACTGCTGCTACTGCGTCAACTTCTATAACAAGTTCGACTACTACTACGGATGGCATGACTGCTATTGCTACTACTACTACCACTTCTGCTAGTACTTCTACTACTACTGCTGCTACTACGGCGACTACTACAACTACTGCTTCTTCTGCTATTACTTCCACTTCTACTACAACTACAACTTCTACTACTTCTACTACAACTATTCCAACTACTGCTGCTGCTACTACTACCTCTACTTCATCTTCTACTACAACTTCTACCTCAACTACTACTACCACTACTATGACTACTACAACTATTACTAATGCTACTACTACTACTACATGTTCTCCAACTCCTAATACTACTGCTACTACTACGACTGATACTACCACTGCTACTACAATGATTACAAATTCTATTACCACTACGACTACAACTACTGCTACTAGTACAATGGCTACAACTATAACTACTTCTTCTACTACAACCACTACTGGTACTACCACTGCAACTACTACTGTTACTACTGCTAGTGCTGCTAAGACAACTACAACTATCACTACTAATGCTGCTGCTACTACTACAACAACTACTGCTACTACTACAACTACTGCTACAGCTGCTACTATAACTACAGCTACAACACCTACACCACTTACTATTACTACTACTACTACCACTACTAATACTAATACTACTACAATCACTACTATTGTAGCTACTAGTGTTGCTGCAACTACTACTAATACTATTACCACTACTACTACTGCTATAGTTACTCCTACTTCTACTATTATTAGTATTACTTCTGCTACGATTGCTACTACAATTGCCACTACAACTACTACTGCTATTACTACGCTACTACTACTGCTACTGCTGCAACTACTGCTAATGCTACTACTATGATCACTACCACTTCTATAGCTGCTACCACAACTCTTTCTACTACTACAGTTGCTGCTATGATACCTACTACTACTGCTACTGTTCCTATTACAACTAGGATTACTAGTACCACTGCCACTACTACTGATACTCCTACTATTGCTGCTGCTACTGCTACTACTACTACTACTAAAAATACTACTACTACGACTAGTACTACTGCTACTACAACTACTACTACCAATACTACTGAAACTGCAACTACAACTACTACCATTGCTGCGAGTACAACTACTATTACTACAACAACTACTATTACTACTACTACTACTCCAACTCCTACTACTACTACTACATATACTATTAGTACTACTCCTACTCCTACTACTACTCCTACTACTACAACAACAACTACTGCTACTACATTTATTATGGCCACTCCTCCTCCTACTACTACGACTGCAACTACTGTAACTACCACTACTGTAACTGCTACTACTATTGCTACTACTACTGCTGTAACTCCTACTACTACTACAAAATCATAAACCCTAAACCCTAAAATCTAAATCCTAAACCCTAAACCCTAAACTCGACTAGAACTTGTGCCGCTACTACTACTACTACTACTACTACTAATCCGAATACTACTACAGCTACTAATACTACTACTACTACTACTATTTCTACTATTACTGATACTACTACTACTCCTACTACATCTATTACGACGAATACTACTAATACTGCTACTACTATTACTACTACTGCTGCTGCTGTTATTGCGACTTCTACAATTACTACTACTGCTTCTACTACTACTACAACAACAACAACTACTACAATGACTTACTACTACTATGACTACTACTCCTATTATTAGTATTACTAGTACTACAACAACAACAACTACTACTAACTACTACAACTGCTACTACTACTACTACAACTACTAATATTATTACTACTTCAACTACTACGACTACTACTACTACTACTTCAAGTACTACTACTACTACTTCTACTACTACTTCTAGTACTACTACTACTACTACCACAACTACTCATACTGCCACTCCTACTCCTACTACAACTACGACTACTACTCCAAGTACTACTACTACTACTTCTACTACTACTTCTAGTACTACTACTACTACTACTACTACTACTACTCTTACCACTACTGTTGTTGTTGATTCTACTACTACTGCTTTTGCTTGTACTGTTTCTACTACAACTGCTACTACTAAGACTACTCCTACTTTTGCTTCTGCTTCTACTGGTACTGCTACTGCGACTATGACTACTGCTACTACTACTACTGTTGCTACTTTTGCTTCCACTACAATTACTACTACAACAACAACTGGTGCTACTATAGATACCATGACTAATGCTTCTTCTGCTACTATTACGACTGCCGCTACTACTACCACCTCAGCCATTACAGCTACTACTAAGACTACTATTTATGCTACTGGTCCTAATACTACTACTACGGCTCCTACAACAACTACTACTAATGCTGTTGTAGCTAGTAGTGCTGCAACTACTGCTTCCACTACTACTACTACTGCTATAAATACTCATACTCTTGCTACTGCTATTACTGCTACAACTACAACTACTACTGTTGCTACTACTTCTACTACTACTACTTCTGTTGGTAGTATTGTTGCTATTAGTACAACTACTACTGCCACTAATAGTATAGCTGCGACAACTACTAGTACTACTACTACTCTTGCAAGTACAACTACTACTGCTACTAATACTTCAACTACTGCTACTACAACAACTACAACTACTAATACTACTGCAACAACAACAACAACAATAACTACTACCACTACTAATACTACTGGTACTACTCCTGCAACAACTACTACTACTCCTACTACTACTACTACTACTACTACTACTATTACTACTACTGCTGCTTCTACTACTACTACTACTACTACTACTACTACTACTGCTGCTGCTACTGGTACAACTCATGCAATTGCTACTTCTCTAGCTACTACTGGGGCCACAATAGTTCCTACTAAACCTACTACTGCTAATACTACTACTACTACTATTGCTATTGCTACTACTACTACTCTTGCTGCTACTGCTACAACTACTACTGATGATACTACTACTGCTGCTGCTACTACTTGTAGTATTGATGATACTACTCCTGCTGCTACTACTCATGCTTCTAACACCACAGCTTATATTATAGTTGCTACTACTACTACAACTGGGACTACTATAGCAACTGATACTACTACTGCTGCTACTACTAGATCTACTATTGTTACTACTACTATAAATACTACTGCTATAGCCACTACAACTAAGGCTCCTACTACTACTATTGATGCTACTACTACAACTGCTACTATTATGGCAACTATTATGTTGACTACTACTACTATTGCTACTACGATTATCACTACTACTGCTACTACTACTACCACTACTCCTGCTACTACGACCACTACTACAACAACAACTACAACTGGTACAACTCCTACAACAACTACTACTACTCCTACTAGTACTGCGACTACTACTATTTCTATTACTACTACTACTAATAAAACTACTGCTACTATTGCTACTACTTCTACCACTGTCGTGCAACTACTGCTACCTCTACCAATACTACTACTGCGCTACCACTATTGTTGCTTTTACTACAACTCCTTCTGCTATTACTTCTGCTACTACTACTACCATTCCTTCTACTACATTTGCTACTGCTACTACTACTTATTCTTCTACAACATGTGCAACTACTAATGCTACAACAACTACCACTACTACTACTACTATTTCTGCTAATACTACCACTACTACAACTACAATTGCTACTCCAACTACTACTAGTACCACTTCTACTATACCTACTAGTACATTTTTCTACAACTACGGCTGCTACTAGTTCTATTATTACTACTATAACAACTACTGCTACTACTACTATTACTACTTCTACGATTACTCCCGGCACAACTATAACTACTACTCCTACTACTACTACTACAACTAAAACAACAACTTCTACTGCTACTACTACTACTAGTACTACCGCTACTACTACTACTACTTTGCTACTACTACCCCGACTACAACAACAACTGCTATAACAACAACTACTACAACTACTAATATTCTTACTACTACTATTATTACGACTACTATTATTATTACTACTACTATTATTACTACTATTACTGCTACTACTACTACAACTATTATTACTACTACTACTGCTACTATTACTATTAATACTACTGCAACTTCTATTGCTTCTACTACATCTCCTACCACTATTGCTTCGACTACTACAACTATTGCAACTACCACTACTACAACTTCTCCTTCAATAACAACTTCTACTACTCCTACTACGACTACCTCTCCTACTACCACTAGTGCTACTACTAATTCTGGTACTACTACTACAACAACAACAACAACAACAACTACTACTACTACTACCACCACCACCACTACAATTACTACTACTACTCCTACTGCAACTACTAATACTATTACTACTGCTGCTGCTATGACTGCTACTACTACTTTTACTATCGCTGCTACTGCTACTAGTATTACTACAACTGCTACTACTGCTACTGCTACAACTACTGCCACTACTAGTACTACTACTACTACTACTACTACAACTACAACTACTACTGTTAATACTACTGCTGCTACTACATCTATTACTACTATTACTACCGATACTACTACTACTACCACAACTACTACTAGAGATACTACTACTACAACTTCTACTACTACAACTGCTACTCGTTCTCCAATTACTTCTCATACAACTACAACAACTGCTACTAATGCTATC
This sequence comes from Trichopus zeylanicus subsp. travancoricus, assembly GCA_005019695.1. Classification (NCBI taxonomy): domain Eukaryota; kingdom Viridiplantae; phylum Streptophyta; class Magnoliopsida; order Dioscoreales; family Dioscoreaceae; genus Trichopus; species Trichopus zeylanicus. Next base: position 29,149 of record RXID01021929.1, read on the forward strand.
GATACTGCTACTTCTACTACTGCTGCTACTACAACTGCTACTTTCACTATTACTACTACTACTGTAGCTTCCACTATTACTACTGCTGCTGCTGCTGCTACCACTTCTACTACTACTACCACTACTACAACTGCTACTGCTGCTACCATCGCTACTACTACTACTACTACTATTGCCACTACAAGTACTATTACTTCTTCTAATACAACTGCCACCACTACTACTACTACTGCTGCTGCTGCTGCTACTGCTACTACTATTGCTACAGCAGCTTCTACTACTGCTACTATTGCTGCTACTACTACTGTTACTACTACTTCTACTACTATTATTGTTCCTACTACTACTACTAGTACCTCAACTATAACTACTACGGTTGCTGCTGCTACTACTACTACTACTAGTAGTACTACTTCTATTGCTGCTGCTACTACTGCCAGCTCTATTGCTTCAGCTACGACTATTGCTACTACTGCTGCAGCTACTACTATGGCTACTACTACTGCTAGTACCACTACCACTGCTAGGACTACTACTGCTACAGCTACTAGTACTACCCCTACTACTAGTAATGTTGTTGTTGCTTCTACAATTGCTTCTACTACTACTACAACCACTGATGCTACTTCTACAACTACCACTATTAGCATAATAACTACTACTACTAGTGCTGCTACAACTATTATTATTACTATTGCTACTAGTACGACTACTACTGCTACTGCTACTACTATTGCTACTTCTACTGCTACTACTGCTACTACTGCTCCAAATATTACTATGACTACTATTGCTTTTGCTGCTACTACGGCTACTACAACTACTACTACTACTATTACTATTGCTACTACTACTATAATTACTACTATTGCTGCTGTGGATACTACTACAGCTACCACTACTACTACTTCTGTTACTATTGATACTACTACTACCACTGCTCCAGCCATTACGACTAGTGCTATTGCAATTGGTATGACTACCACTACTGCAGTTACATTTACTACTATGGCCACTACTATTGCTGTTGCTAGTACTACTACTACTACTACTATTGCTGCTGCTACAACTACTACTACTAATGTTGCTGCTGCTCCTCCAACTACTGCTACTAGAACTAGTACAACTGCTGCTGCTACTAGTACTACTACTGCTGCTACTGCTACATCTAATACTATTACTACTGCTACTGCTACTACTATTACAACTTCTTCTACTACTACTACTACTACCGCTTCTGCTACTCCTACAACTACTACTACTGTTGCTTATACTATTGCTACTATGGCTACTAGTAACGTTACTACTACTTCTACTACTACTACTACGACTAATACTGCTACTACTAGTTCTACTACTGCCACTACTACTACTACTAATACAGCTGCTTCAAGTACTACTTCTGCTACTACTAATACTACTATTACTACTAATACTGCTATTACTACTGCTTCCACTATTGCCACTACTAATGCTACTACTACTGCTATTGCAACCTCTATTTCTGTTACTGCTAATACTACTACTGCTACTAATGCTACTACTCCTTCTACTACTACTACCATTGCTACTACTACTACAATTGCTAAAGCTATTACTGCTACTTCCCCCTACTTCTACAAGTTCCCCAATTACTGATGCAATGGCTACTACTTCTTCTACAACAACTGCTACCACTACTGCTACCACGACTTCTATTACTACTACTACTACTACTACTACGAGAACAAGAACAACAACAACAACTACTACTACTACCACTACTACTGCTACTATTACTACTACTACCACTACTAATACTAGTACTAGTACTACTACTTCTACTACCCCTATAGCAACTACTACTAGTACTACTCCTCCTCCTCCTCCTGCTGCTACTACTACAACTACTGCTACTATAGCTACTACTACTGCTACTACTTCTACTGCTGCTACTACCACCACTCCTACTATTACAATACTACAACTACTACTTCTACTTCTACTACATATACTGGTACAACAACAACAACTACTACTACTACTACTGCAACTACTTTGACTACAACCACTACGACTACTGCTTTTGCACTTATACTTCTATTACCACTACTATTGCTACTGCAACTATTACTACTATTATTACTACAACTGATACTACCACTGCTACTACTACTGCTACCACCACTACCACAAGTTGTACTGCTACTACTACTACAACCGCTACTTTTCATAATAGTACTACTGCTACTAATACTACAACTATGACTATGACTTTTACAACTACTACTACTACTTCTACTTCAGCTACTATTGCTACTAATACTTCCACTACTACTACAACTGCTACTATTGCTACTACTACTGCAGCTATCACTGCTACTTGTCACATTACCACTACTTCAGCTACTACTACTCCTACAACAACTACAACTGCTACTACTTCTACTACTAGTACTACTGCTACTGCTATTATAAGTACTACTACTACTACTGCTAGTACTACTCCAACTAGTACTATTACTCCAAATATTGCTGATAACATACCATCACTACTACTGCTCCTGCTACTACTACTCTACTACTATTGTTGTTGTTGCTGGTGCTGCTACTGGTGCTGCTGGTGCTGTTGCTACTACTACTACTACTCCTAGTCCTATTACTATTACTACTACCACTACTACGATGACTACTGCTTCTATTACTAATACTACTATTACTACTGCTACTCCTACTATTACTTCTGCTAGTATTACTCCTGCTGCTTTTGCTATTGATGTTGTTGCTACTACTATTACTACTACTGCTGCTGCTACTATAATTACTACAACTACTATTGCTATGACTGCTATAGCTACTACTATGGCTACGAGTGCTGCTACTACTTCTAGTACTACTACAACAACTACTGCTATTACTGCTGCTGCTACTACTACTGCTGCTGCTGCTACTACTAATACTAATGCTATTACTATTACTACTATTGCTGCTGCTACTACTATTACCACTACTTCCGCTAGGACTGCTACTATTACTACTGCTATTACTATTACTAATACTACTACTGCTTTGACTGCTACTACTACTACTACTACTTTCGCTACTACTACTAGTACAACTAATTGTTGCTACTACTGTTGCTGCTATTGCGGTTTGTACAACTGCTGCTGCTGCTACTAAGCTACTGCTGCACTTGCTACTACTACAACTACTACTATAGTGTCCACCGATACTACTACTACTACTGCGGATACAAATGCTTCTACAAGTACAACTACTGCAAGAACTGTTACTATTACTACTATTACAGCTACTACTACTACTACTTCCACAATTACAACAACTGCTACTAATGCTACTACTACTACACCTACAATTGCTACCACTACTTCTATTACTACTAGCACTACTACCGCTACTATTGCCACTACTACTATTGTTACTACTACAGCTACCTATGACACTACTACTACTACTACTACTACTACTACTACTACTACTACTACTACTACTACTACTACTACTACTACTACTACTATTGATATTACTTTTGCTATTGCCACTACTACTAGAACTACTCTTCTACTTCAGCTACTACAGATACTGCTACCACTATGACTACTACCATAGCAAATATTACTACTACTTCTACAACTACAACTACAACTAGTACTATTCTATCACTACTATTACTGTGATTGCGACTATTGCTACAACAACTACTACTACTAATATTGCTGCTGCTACTCCTGCTATTGTAGCTACTATGGTTATAGCTACTACAATCACTACTACTGCTACTACTACTCCTACTCCTACAACTATTACTACTACTACAACTTCCACTACTATTACTACAATGGCTACTACTAGTAGTACTACTACTATTACTACTATTGCTACTACTACTTCTACTACTACTACTATTATTACTACAACTATTACTACGACTACAACTTCTCCTACTACCACTAGTGTTACTACCACTTTTGCTGCCACTACTACTACTACTACTATAACAACAACTACCACCACTACTATTGCTCAAGCTGTAACTACTAATGCTACTACTACTCCTACTGTTGCTCCTGCTACAACAACTAATACTACTACTTCACCTACTACTTCTTCAGCCACTACTACTACTACTACTCAACTACAACTACTACTGTAGCTACTACTACTACTGCCCCTACTGCTACTGCTGCTACAACTAGTACGACTACAACTACTACAACAACAACAACTACTACTACTGCTACTGCTAACACTACTCCTTCTATAACTACATCTCCTACAACTATTACTACTGCAACTGCTACTCCAGCTACTACTACAGCTACTAGTAGTACTTCTACTACGACTACTTTGACTACTAATACTATTACTATAACTGCTACTACTGCCACTACTATTGCTACCACAACTACTACTAATACTACTACTAATACTACTACTTCTTACACTACTGCTACTACTACTACAACTTCTGTTGCTGCTACTACCTCTGCTGCTACTACTTTTACTACTGCTCTAGTACTACTACTGCTATTATTGTTTCTACTATGAATGCTACTACTACAATAACTACTACTATTACTACTACTACTATTACTACTATTACTACGGCTGCTGTTACTACTGTTACTGCCACTACTACGACTGCTACTTTTGCTATTATTGTTGCAACTACTATTACTACCACTAATACGGCTGCTATTGTAACTACTACCACTACTACTACTCCTCCAACTACTACTACTACCACTACTTCTGCTACTGCTGCTACAACTTCTACTACAACTACTCCTAATACTAATGCTACTACGAATGCTACTACTACAACTACTACAACAACTACTACCTCTGCTAATACTATTACCACTAATACTACTACTACTGCTGCTGCTGCTGCTACTGACACTACTGCTACTGCTACTACACCTACTCCTACTACAACTACTACAACTATGACTACTACTAGTATTGTTACGACCGTTGCTACTACTGCTACTAGTATTATTGTTACTATCACTACTACTACTAGTACTACTATTACAACTACTGTGACTGCTGCTACTACTGCTGCTACTACTACTACTACTACTACTCCTCCTAGTAGTTCTACTACTATTGGTACTACTGCTGCTGCTGCCGCTACTAATGCTAGTGCTATTGCTACTACTATGACTACTGCTACTGTTACTGCAGATACTACTACGACCACTACTACTGCTATTACTATTGTTGCTACTACTGCTACAAATGTTGCTGCTGCTCCAACAACTATTGCTTCTAGTACTACTACTACTTCTAGCTCTATTAATACTACTATTGCTTCTACAATTAACACTACTAGTCTAACAACTACTACTACTACTAGTGCTACTATTACTAGAATTACTACTGCCACTAGTACCACTACTACTACTGCTACTACAGCTATAGCTGCTTCTACTACTACTACTATTGCTTCTACTATTGCTACTACGGCTACTACTGCTGCTACTACCGCTACTACCGCTACTGCTACTATTGCGATGAATACTGCAGCTCCGACTACTACAATAATCACTACCCTTACTGCAATAGCTACTAATATTGCTACTACAACTACAACTTCTATTTCTACTAATACTACTACTCCTACTAATACTCACACTCCTTCTACTGCAACTACCACTGATGCTACTACCACTATGGCTACAGCTATTATTACTACTTCCTCTACTTCTACTACTTTTGCAACTACTACTGCCATGGCTACTTCTGCTTCAACACTAACTTCTACTACTACTGCTACTACATATACTATTGCTACTACTACTACGACTACTTCTCCTGCTACTACAATTGCTGCTCCTTCAACTACTACTACTGCTACTTCAACTATGTTTGCTACAACTACTACTACTACCGCTATTCTCACTATTGCAACTACTTCACCTACTACTACGACTATTACTGCTACTACAAGTGCTACTGCTGCTAGTATAGCCACTATCACCACACCTACTATTTTTATTACCATGATTGCTTCTACAGTGGCTCCTAGTTCTTGTTCTACTACTACTACTACTACTACTACTACTACTACTATTACTACTGCTGCTACTACTAGTAATAATACTACTATCATTACTACTGCTACTACAACAATTATTACTATTACAATTACTACTACTACTATTACTACTATTACTACTAATACTGATACTATTACTACTACTGCTACTGCTACCTCCACTACTACTAGTACTACTACTATGACTGCTGCTACTGCTACTGCAACTGTTGTGCCTACTACTACTACATGTGCTACTTTTAGTGCTAATATTGCTACTCCTGCGATAACTACTGCTACTCCTGCTGCTGCAACTGCTGTGCCTACTACTACTACATGTGCTACTTTTAGTGCTAATACTGCTACTACCACTACTACTACAACTACTACCACTGCTACTACTACTATTACTACTATTACTACTACTACTACAACTACTACTATTACTACTACTACTACGACTACTACCACCGCTATTATTAATACTACTACTGCCACTGGTACCACTACTCCTAATTTACCAACGACAAATACTACTACTACTATTAGTGCTACTACGATTACTATTGCTATTATAATTAATACTACTATAATTATTTCTACTGCTGCTACAACTACTACTACCACTACAACTGCTTCGACTGCTACCATTACTATTACTACTACTACTACTATTATTATTACTACTACTACTACTATTACTACTACAACTACTACTACTAATACTACTACTACTAGTGCTACTACTACTACTGCTACTACTTCATCTAGTAGTAATACTTCTATAACTACCACTACAACCAATACTACTAATACAACAAGCACTACTACTACTATTACTACTACAACAACTACTACAACTATGGCTACGAGTGCTACGTCCACTTCTATTGCTACTACAACTAAGATGGCTACTACTACTACTAATGCTTCTGCAACTACTATTGCTACTGCAGCTACTACTCCTGCTGCTAATACTACCACTACTATCACTACTACTACTGCTACTAATACCACAACAAGTACTACTACTACTATTACTACTACAATAACAACAACTACTACTATTGCTACTACTGCTGCACGACTACTACTATGGCTACGAATGTTGCGGCCACTTCTATTGCTACTACAACTAAGACTGCTACTACTATTACTACTACTAATGCTTCTGCAACCACTACTGCTACTGCAGCTACTACTACTGCGGCTAATACTACTACTACTATCACTACTACTACTGCTACTAATACCACAACTACTACTACTGCTGCTGGTACTACTGCAACATCTGGTGCTATTACTATTGCTACTACTACTAGTATTACTGCTACTACTACTGCAACTACTACTACTAACTACTTCTAATACTACTGCTACTACTGCAACTTCTTCTACCAATTCTACTACTACTACCGCTACTACTAACTACTACTACTGCTGCTACTATTGGAATTGCTTCTACCAATACAACTACTACTACCGCTACTACTAACTACTACTACTACTTCTACTATTGCATCTTCTACTACTAGTACTACTACCACTACTTCTGTTGCTGCTATTACTACATCTATTGCTGCTACTACTGTACAACTATTGTTGCTACTACCAGTATGGCTTCTATTACGACTACTAATACTATTATTGTTTCTACGACTACTGTTATTACATCAACTATTACTACCACTATTACTACAATTTCTGCTACTACCATTGCTACTACTACTACTTCAACAACAACTACTACTGCAACTGCTGTTGTTTGCTGCTGCTACTACTACTATGACTACAATTTCTAATATTACTACTACTGTTGCTACTGCTACTACTACTCCTAATCCACCTACCATAACTACTGAAATTACTAATATTACTAATTGGATTACTACTACTATAGCAATTAATTTTACTACTACTACTACTTCTACTAGTACTACTGCTGCTGCTTCTACTGCTGATGCAGCTACTACTACTACTACTACAACTACTAATACTTCTGGTATGGCTACTGTCGTGACTACTAATACGGCTACGAGTGTTGCTACTACTTCTACTACTACTACTACAACTACAACTACTTTAACAACTACTACTACTGCTGCTATTACTACTGCGGCTACTACTACTATCACTGCTAATACTACGACTACTGTTACTACTGTTACTACTGCTACTACTATTATTACAATTGCCACTACTACTACTGCTACTACTACTGTAAGTGCTACTACTATTACTACAACTACTACTTGTACTACTGCTACTGCTTTTATTACAACAACTACTGCAGCTACTACTGCTACTACTAACAACTGCTGCTACAACTTCCACTACTAACTACTACTACTACTTCTACTGCTGCTATTGCTACTACTGTGACTACTACAACTAAAACTGCTATAGCTGCAACTACTGCTGCTACTACTACTAGTACTATAGCTATTACTACAACTAATACTAATACTACTGCTACTACCAATAGTACTACAATTCAAGCTACAACCACTATTATTACTACTACTACTACAGCCACTACTACTACTATTAGTACTACTACTAATACTACTACTGCTGCTACTGCTACTGCTACTGCTTCGACTACTACTAAAACTGCAACTACTATTATTACTGTTACAACTACTACTACTTCTACTACCATTGCTACCCCTAGAACTACCACTTCTCATACTACTACTAATACTGCTACTACTGCTCCTTCTACTACTTTTCCTACTACTATTGCGACAACTGCTACTACTACTACACCTACTACTTCTACTATGTCTACTGCTACTTATGTTGCAACCACTACTACTCCAGCTAATACTACCACTATGACTACCGCTACTGCTACTACATCTACTACTACTAGTACTACCACTACTGCTTCTACTGCTACTACTCTTACTACTACTACTGCTACTACTGCTACTACTACCACTACAGCTACTACTGCTACTATTGCTACTCGCGCTACTACTATACCTGCTGTAATTGCAAATACAGCTTCCATAGCTACTATAACTACTACTATTAATTCAAATACTTCTGCTACTGCTACTACTAGAACAATTATTACTATTGCTACTGCCGCCACTTCTGCTACTAGTACTACTACTACTCTTCCAACCAATTCTACTAGTTCTACTACTACTATGTCTACTACTACTACTACTGCTGCTGCTACTACTACTAATACTACTTCCACTCTAACTACAATTGCTGCCACTACATCAATTGCTACTTGCACTACTATAGCCATAATTGCTAGAACTACTACTGCTACTACTACAACTACTATCACTACTACCACAACTATTGCTATGGTGCTGGCACTACTACTATTGCCACAACTGCTACTGCTGCTACTACTGCTACTACAGCTATTGCTACTACTACAACAAATATTACTACTACTGCTACAATCGCTACTGCAACTACTGGTGCTACTACTGCTACTGCTACTACTACTATAACTACTCCTATAGCTACTATTGCTACTGCGACTACTGCTACAACTACTACTATTGCTACTACTTCTACTACTACTGCTATTGCTACTACTACTACAACTGTTACTACTACTACTATTATTATTGTTAATACTACTATTGCTACTACACTACTACTATTACTAGTACTATGACTACTTCTCCTACTACTAGTATTGCTGCTATTACAACTACTGCTACTACGCACTATTGCTTCTACTGCGACTGCTACTATTACTACCACTAAAACTTTTGCTACTAATACTACTGCTATTGCAACTACTATGACTACTGCTGCAATTACTACTATGGCTACGAGTGTTGTTGCTACTTCAACTACTACTACAACTAAGACTGCTCCTACTATTACTACTACCACTACTACTACTACTACTACTACTACTACATCTACTACTACTACTACTACTATTACTACTTCTACGACTACTAATACTACTGGTAATACAACCACTAATGTTACTACTACTTCTAATACTTCTACTATTTCTACTACTACTACTACTACAACAACAACAACTACAACTATTACTACAACTACTGCTACAACTGCTACTAGTACTACTGCTACTACTTTTGGTACAACTACTACAACATTGACTACTGCTACGTCGACTGCTACTACTGCTGCTGCTACTACAACTTCTACAGCTAGTACTACTACTATTACTACTACTACTGTTGCTGCTGCTACTACTACAACTTCTACAGCTACTACTACTACTATTACTACTACTACAGTTGCTACTACTCTAAAAACTCCTAACACACTTACCAAGACTACTACTATTACTAATAGTACTACCACAATTACTGCTACTACTATAATTAATACTACAATTGCTATTCCTACTACAGCTACTACTATTATTACTACACCAACTACTACTATTATTATTATTATTACTACTACTACTACCACTTCTACTTCTACTACTACTACTACAGCTGTTGCAGCTGATGTCGCTTCTACTATACGACATGACTACAGTTACTACTTTAGGCTACATACTGTGACGAGGATGAATTGGGGCGTACAATCTATGATAGGTGCTATGAGGGCGTGCTGCGACGGTCGACTGCTATACAGGACGACGGGGACACGATCACTACTACTACGACAACAACTAAACTGCTTCTACTACTTACTACTACAATGACTACTACTACAACTGCTGTTGCTACTACTATTGTGGCAATTGCTACTACTACTACACATACTACAACTACATCTACTACTACTTTTGTTGCTACTGCTACTACTACTCTGGCTAATACTAGTACTACCACTACTACAACAACAACTACAACTGCTACTACTACTACTACTAGTAGTACTACTACTACTAAGACTACTTCGATTACCACTCCCACTATAGCATCCACTACAACTACTAGCACTACTAATAATACTAGTATCTCCGCTATTGCTACCACTGCAATGACTATTTCACTTGCCACTACTTCTGCTACTGCTACAACAACTACTAATACTACAACTACTAGTACTTCTACAACCACTTCTACTAGTTCTGCTACTACTATGACTACTACTACAACTACTATTGCTACTACTACTACTACTAATACTACTACCACTACAAATATAATTGCTACCAGTACTCCTATTACAACTAGCACTACTACAATCCCTATTGCAAATGCTACTACTACTGCTACTACTACTACTACTATAACTACTTATGCTACTACTACACTACAACCACCAAAATCACAACTATTACTAGAACTACTACTATTGCTACTTCTACTAGAACTACTACTGTTGCTACTACTGCTACAACCGCTACTACAACTGCTGCCACTGCTATTACTACTACTACTACTACTACTACTACTATAATTGCTACTTCCACTACTATTGCTTTTGCTACTACAATGACTACTACTGCTGCCACCATTGTTACATCTAGTACTATTACTACTACTACTCCAACTACTGCTACTACTGCTACTGCTACAACTATTACTATTACAATTACTACTGTTACTACTATTGCTGCTACTACTGCTACTATTACTACTACTATTACCACTACTCCTATTACTACTACTGCTGCTACTGCAACAATGACTACTACACTGCTACTGCTTCTACTACAACTACTAGTATTTCTACCATTGCTATTTTTAATAATAATACCACTTCTACTACTACTGCTACTATTGCTCCTACTTCCTCCTTCTGCACGACTACTAGTACTGCTGCTGCTGCTGCTGCTACTACTACAATAAGTACTACTACTACTACATTTACTACTTCTGCTACTACAACTGCTGCTACTTCTATTATTACAGCTACTACAACTTTTCCTACGACTATTGCTTCTACTCCAACTGTGAGTTCTACAACTAAAACTACTACTACTAATAATAATACTACTACAACTATGATTACTACTACTATTATTACTACTACTAATTCTATTACTGTTACTACTACTACTACTACTACTTCAATTATTACTACTGCTACTATTGCTACTATAACTACTACTACCACCACTACTATTACTACTACTACTACTACTACTACAACTACTGGTACTTTTAATACTATTATTACTACTTCTACTACTACAACTACTAGTACAACTACTATTATTGCTACTGCAACTACTATTACTCCTACTACTAGTACAACTTCTCCTATATTAACAACAACTACTACTTTCACTACTACTACTACTACTAGTATGACTACTACTATTGCTGCTGCTGCTGTTACTGCTACTGTTACTGCTGTTGCTGCTACTACTACTACTAATTCGACTACAACTGCTTCTACTGCCACTACTACTACTACTATTCCTACTGCTACCCCTACTATGACTACTCCTCATACTACTACTCCTACTACTACTATTACTACTACAAATACAACTACTACTTGTAGTACTCCAGGTACTACTACTTCTACTACTACTACTACTACTACTGCTGCTGTTGCTATTGCTGCTACTACTACTACTAGTGCTACTAAGGCTATGACCGCTCCTATTGCTCCTACTACTACTACTACTACTGTTGCTACTACTCATACTACTACAATAGCTCTAATAGTAGTAGTAGCAGTAGTAGTTGTAGTAGTAGCAGTAGTACTACCAACAAAAGTAGTAGTTGTAGATATAGTAGTAGTAGCAATAGTAGTAATAGTAGTAGCAATAATATGAGTATTAGTGGTAGTAGTAGTAGAAGTTGTACTAGTACTAGTAATAGTAGTAGCAATAGTAGTAGTAATAGAAGTAGTAGTTGCAACAGTAGTAGCTGCTACAGAATTAGTAGTAGTGGTTGTAGCAGTCATAGTAGTACTATTACTAGCAACTACAGGAGTAGTAGTAATAGTAATAATACTAGTAGGAGTTATCATAGTAGTAATAGTAGTAGTAGTAGTAGTAGTAGTAATACTAGTATTATTATCAGTAGCATTAGTAGCAGTAGTAGCAGTACCTCTAATGGTTGAAGTGGTAGTAGTAGTGATAGTTATGGTTCTAGCAGTAGGAGCATTAGTCTTAGTAGCTACAAAAGCTGTAGTAGTAGTAATAGTAGTAGTAGTGGTAGTAGGAGTGCTAGCAGTAGTAGTAGTAGTAGCAAAAATCATAGTAGTAGTAATAATAGTAGTACTAGCAGCAATAGGAGGAGTAGTAGTAGTGGTAGTAGGAGGTGGGGGAGTAGTATTGGTAGTAGTTATAGTAGAAGTAGCAATAGTAGTCATAGAAGTAGTATTAGGAGGAACAATAGTAGCAGTAATAGTAGTATGAGTACTCATAGTGGTAGCTATAGTAGTATCAGTGTAGAGGTAGTAAAAGTAGTAGTAGGAGTAGTAGGAGGAGGAGTAATAGTAGTAGTAGGAGTAGGAGTAGTGGCAAAAGCAGTAATAGCAGTATTAGTAGCAGTGGTAATAATAGTAGCGATAGTAGCAATAGTAGTAATAGTAGTAGTAGGAATAATAGTTCTGGTAGTAGTAGTAGTACTGGTAGCAATAGTAGTAGTAGTAGCAGTTGTAGTAGTGGTAGTAGTGTTTGTACTAGTTGTAGTAGTAGTAATAGTATTTGTAGTAGTTGTTGTAGTTGTATTAATAGTATAAGTAGTTATAGTAGTAGTAGAAGCAATAGTAGAAGTAGTAGCAATAATAGTTATAATAGTTGTAGCAGAAGCGGTTCCAAAAGTAATAGTTGTAGTAGTAGCAATAGTAGTAACAAAAGCAGGATCAAAAATAGTAGTAGTAGTAGTAGAAGTAGAAGCAGTTGTGGTAGTAGTAGTGATAGTAGCAGTAGTTGCACGAGTTGTATTATTAGTAGCGGTAGTAGTAGTAGGAGCAGTTGTGGTAGTAGTTGTAGTAGTGATAGTAGTGAAGTGATAATAGTAGTAGTGGTTGTAGTAGTAGTGGCAGTGGTAGTAGTAGTAGTAGAAGTACTAGTAGCATTAGTAGTATTAGTTGTAGCAGTCGTATTAGTAATAGTAGTAGTAGTAGTAGTAACAGTAATTAGTCGTAGTATTAATGCTAGTAGTAGTTAGTAGTTAGTAGTCCGTCATAGCTAATTGTGGTATAGTAGTTAGTAATAGCCATAGTAGTGTTAGTAGTGGTATTAGCAGTCGTAGTAATAGTAGCAATAGTAGTAGCTATAGTAGTCATAGTAGTCACAATACTAGTAGCATAAGTAATAGCAAAAGTAGTAGTTGTGGTAAGAATAGTAGTTGTAGTAGTAGTAGTAGTGGTGGTAGTAGTATTTGTAGTAGTAGTAGTAGTGGTAGTTGTAGTAGTAATAGTAGTAATAGTAGTAGTAGTAGCAGTTGTAATGGCAGAAGTAGTCATACTAGTAGTTGTTATTGTTGTTGTGGTAGCAACAGTAGTAGTAGAAGTAATAGTACCAGTAGGAGTAGTAGAAGTAATAGTAGCAGTAGCCGTAGCAGAAGTTATAGCAGAAGTAGTAGGAGTAGTAGTAGTCATTTTAGTCGCAATAGTATTAGTAGTAGTAGTAGTATAGTATAGTTATTGTCATTGTTATTATAATGGCAGTAGCTCTAGCTAAAGTAGTAGCCGTAGCAGAAGTAGTAATTATGGTAACCATAGTAGTAGTTGTGACAATAGTAGAAGTTGAAGTAGAAGTAGTAATATTAGTAGCAATAGTTGCAGTAGTAGCAATACCAGTAGTAGTATAAGTATTAGTAGTCACAGTAGTAGTAGTAGTAGTAGTAATAGCAGAAGTAGTAGTAACAGTAGTAGTAGTTGTTGTAGTATTAGTATTAGTAGTCATAGTAGTAGTTGTTGTAGTAATAGTAGTAGTAGCAATAACTATTGTAATGGTAGTTGTAGTAGCTATAGTTGTAGTAATAGTAGTGATAGTAGTAGTAGTAGTAGAACTAGTCTTAGTCGAATTAGTACCGAAGTAATCTTAGAAGTAGTAGTAGTGGTAGTAGCAGTAGTAGTAGCAGTCATAGTTTTAGTAGTTGTAGTAGTACCACTAGCTATAGCAGTTGTACCAAAAGTAGTAGTAGTAGTTAGAGCAATTGTTGTAGCAGAAGTTGTTGCAGGAGTTGTAGTAGTCAGACCAGAAGCGGTAGGAGAAGTAGTCGTAGTAAAAGTAGCGGTAGTAGCTGTAGCAGCAGTAGTAAAAATAGTAGTAGTAGTACTAGCAAAAGTAGTAGCAGCTGCTACAACAGCAGTTGCAGCAATAGTTGTAGTAGTTGTAGTTGTAGTAGTAGTAGTAGTAGTAGTAGCAGCAGCAGTAGTAGCCTTAGGAGTAGCAGTAGTAGTAGCAATTGCCATTGTAGTAGCAATAGTTGCAGTTGCTATAGTTTAGTATAACTAGCAGTTGTTGAAGCAGGAGTAACAGCAGCAGCAGTAGTATTAGTAGGAGTAAGAGCGTGAGTAGTAGAAATAGTAGTAGCAATCGTAACGATTGTAGTACTAGTAGTAGTAGTAGTAACAGCAGCAACAGCAGCAGCAGCAACATTAGTAGTAGGAGTACTAGGAATAGCAGTAGTCATAGTATTAGTAGGAGTAGTAGTATTAGTTACAGTAGTGGTACCAGTAGTAGTTGTAGTTGTAGAAGTAGTAGTACTTGTAGTATACATGGCAATAGTGGTAGCCATAGTAGTAGGAGTAGTAGTTGTAGTAGCAGGAGTAGTACTAGTAGTTGTAGCCATGGTTGTTGTAGGAATAATAGTTGTAGCAGTAGTAGAAGCTGCATAACAGAAGGACTAGTAGTAGCGGCAGTAGTAGTAGTAGTGTTAGTAGTAGCAGATTTAGTTGTAATAGTAGTTGCTACAATAGTATTAATAGTAGCAGCAGTAGTACCAACAAAAGTAGAAGTAGTAGAAATAGTAACGGTAATAGTAGTAGTAGTCGTAGCGGCAACAATAGTAGTACTATTAGTAGCAGTAGTAGTTGTAGTAGTATTAATAGTTGTAGTAGTACTGTTATTAGTAGTATAATTAGTAGCATAAGTAGTTTTAGTATTAGTAGTAGTAGAAGCTATAGTCGTAGTAGTAGTAGTAGTAGTAGTAGTAGTAGTAGTAGTAGTAGTAGTAGTAGTAGTAGTAGTAGTAGTAGTAGTAGTAGTCTAGTAGTAGTAGTAGTAGTAGTAGTCTAGTAGTAGTAGTAAGTAGTAGTAGTAGTCGTCGTAGTAGTAGTAGGCGTAGTAGTAAGTAGTAGTAGTAGTATTAGTAGTAGTAGTAGTAGCGTAGTCGTAGTGTAGAGTTAGTAGTCGTAGTTAAAGTAGTAGTGTAGTCGTAGTAGTAGTAGTAGTAGTAATAGTAGTAGTAGTAGTAGCAACAGTTGTTGTAGTTGTAGCAGTTGTAGTGGCAGAAGTAGTCATAGTAGTAGTAGTTGTTGTTGTTATTGTAGTAGTAGTAGTAGTAGAAGTAATAGTAGTAGTAGTAGTAGCAGAAGTTATAGCAGAAGTTGTAGGAGTAGTAGTAGTCGTGTTAGTCGCAATAGTATTAGTAGTGGTAGTATTAGTATAGTTATTATCCTTGTTATTATAATGGCAATAGCTCTAGCAAAAGTAGTAGCCATAGCAAAAGTAGTAATTGTGGTAACCGTAGTAGTAGTTGCAACAATAGTAGAACTTGATTTAGAAATAGTAGTATTAGTAGCAGTAGTTGCAATAGTAGCAATACCAGTAGTAGTAGTAGCAATACTAGTAACAAAAGCAGTTGTAGTAGTATAAGTATTAGTAGTCACTATAGTTGTAGTTGCAGTAGAAGTAATGGTAGTAGTAGTAGTAGTAATAGCGAAAGTAGTAGTAGCAGTAGTAGTAGTTGTTGTAGTATTAGTATTAGTAGCCGTAGCAGTAGTTGTTGTAGTATTAGTAGTAGTAGCAATAACTATTGTAATGGTAGTTGTAGTAGTAGTAGTTGTTGTGGTAATAGTAGTAGTAGTAGTAGTAGAAGTAGTAGTAGAAGTTGTCTTAGCCGAATTAGTATCGGAAGTAATCGTAGAAGTAGTAGTAGTGGTAGTAGCAGTAGTAGTAGCAGTCATAGTTGTAGTAGTTGTAGTAGTACCACTAGCTATAGTTGTTGTACTAAATGTAGTAGTAGTATTTAGAGCAGTTGTTGCAGCAAAAGTTGTTGCAGGAGTTGCTATAGTAGGAGCAGAAGCGGTAGGAGAAGTAGTCATAGTAAAAGTAGCGGTAGTAGCGGCAGCAGCAGTAGTAATAATAGTAGGAGTAGTACTAGCAAAAGTAGTAGCGGCTACAGCAACCGCAGTTGTAGCAGTAGTTATAGTAGTTGTAGTTGTAGTAGTAGTAGTACTAGTAGTAGTAGTAGTAGTAGTAGTAGTAGTAGTAATATTAGCAGTAGCAGTAGTAGCAGCAGTAGTAGTAGTAATAGTAGTAGCAGTTGCCATTCTAGTAGCATTAGCTGCAGTTGTTCCAATCGTAGTATAACTAGTAGTTGTTGAAGCAAGAGTAGCAGCATCAACAGTAGTATTAGTAGGAGTAGTAGCAGCAGCAGTAGAAATAGTAGTAGTAATCGTAGCAATAGTAGTAGTAGTAGTAGTAGTAGTAGTAGTAGTAGTAGCAACAGCAGCAGCATTAGTAGTTGGAGTAGTAGGAACTGCAGTAGTCATAGTGTTTGTAGGAGCAGTAGTATTAGTTACAGTAGTGGGACCAATAGTAGTTGTAGTTGTAGAAGTAGTAGTACTTGTAGTATACGTGGCAGTAGTGGTAGACATAACAATAGGAGTAGTAGTTGTAGTAGCAGGAGTAGTACTAGTAGTAGTAGTCATGGTTGTTATAGGAATAATAGTTGTAGCTGTAGTAGAAGCTGCGTAATAGTAGGACTAGTAGTAGCGGCAGTACTAGTAATAGTAGTAGTAGCAGATTTAGTTGTAATAGTAGCTGCTACAATAGTACTAGTAGTAGCAGTAGTAGTACCAACAAAAGTAGAAGTAGTAGAAGTAGCAGTGGTAATAGTAGTAGTAGTCATAGCGGCAACAATAGTAGTACTATTAGTAGCAGTAGTAGTTATAGTAGTACCGTTATTAGTAGGAGAATTAGTAGCAGAAGTAGTTTTAGTATTAGTAGTAGTTGAAGCTGTAGGAGTAGTGATCGTAGTAGTAGTAGTAGTAGTAGTAGTAGTAGTAGTAGTAGTAGTAGAAGTAATAGTAGTAGTAGTAGTTGTTGTTGTACTTCTAGTAGTACTACTGGTAGGAATAGTCATAGTAGTAGTACCAGTAGTAGTCATTGTAGTAATAGTGGTATTAGTGGTGGTATTAGTACTAGTAGTAGTTGAAATAATAGGAGTAGTAGTAGTAGCAACAGCTGTTGTTGGAGTAGTAGTAGTAGCATCTGTTGTTCAAGTTGTAGTAGTTGGAGCAATAGTAGTAGTAGTACGAGTTGTAGCAGTCACAGTATTAGTAGTAGAAGCAATAGAAGTAGAAGTAGTAGTACTAGTAGTAGTATTAGTAGTTGTTCTAGGAATACTAGTTGTAACAATAGTAGTAGTAGTTATTGTTGTAGCAATAGCAGCAGCAACGCTAGTAGTTGTCGTAATAGTACTAGTTGTTGCTACTGTAGAACTAGTAGTCGCGGCAATCATACCGGCAGAAACCGTAGTACTAGTAGTTGCTACATCAGTACTAGTAGTCGCAGCAATAATACCAGCTGAAGTAGTGGTAGTAGATCTAGTAGTAGTAATAGTAATAGTAGTAGTAATAGCAGCAACAATACTAGTAGTATTAGTAGTGGTAGTTGTAGTAGCAATAGTAGTAGTAGAGGTAGTAGCAGTAGCAATAGTAGTAGAAGTAATAGTTGTAGCAATAGTAGCAGCAATAGCGTTAATAGTTGCAGTAGTAGCAAATGTAGTGCTAGTAGTTGTAGTAATAATAGGAGTAGGAGCTAGGGTAGTAGCAGTAATAGTAGCAGCAATAGTAGTAGTAGTTTTTGTTATTGTAGTAGCAGTAGTAGTAGTAACAATAGTAGTAGCATTAGTAGTAGCAGTAGTTATAGTGGTAGTAGTAGTAATATTTGTAGTGGTAATGGTTGTAGCAGTGGTAGTATGGTAGTAGCAGTAGTTGTTGTTTTAGTGGTGGTAGTAGTAGCTGTAATATGAGTAGGAATGGTGGAAGTAGTTGTGGTAGTAGTTGTAGCAGTAACATTTGTAGTAGCAGAAGTAGTAGTTGAAGTAGTTTTAGAAGCAGTAGTAGCAGTAGTTGTTGCAAAAGTAGTAGCAAAAATAGTGGTAGTTGTGGTTGCGGTAGTATTAGTTTCAGCAGTAATACTACTACTAGTAGTAGTAGTAGCAGCAGAAGTTGTACTTATAGTAATAGTAATAGTGGTAGTAGTAGTAGAAGCAGAAGTAGTAGCAGAAGTAGTAGTAGTAGTGGTAGCTGAGGTACTAGCAATAGCAATTGTATTAATAGTAGTTGTTGTAGTAGTAGTAGTAGTAGTACTAGTATTAGTAGAAATAATCGGAGTAGTCGTAGGAGCAGTTGTTCGAGCAATAGTAGTAGTAGCTTGTGTTGTAGTAGTAGCGGTAGTAGTTGTAGCAGTAATAATACTAGTAGTACTAGTAGTCGTAGTTGTAGCAGTATAGTAATATTAGTAGTACTAGTAGCAGTAGTATTAGTAGTAGTAGTTATTGTACTAGCAGTAATAGTAGTAGTTGTAGTACTAGTAGTAGTTGTAGTAGTTGTTTAAGCAGTAGAAGCCATAGAAGTAGTTGTAGTAGTACCAGTAGTAGTTGTTGTAGTAGCAGCAGCAGCGGTAGTAGTAGTAGCAATAGGAGTAGCAGTTGCCATAATAGTAGCAATATGAGCAGTAATTTTTGAAGTAGGAGTATTAAAAACAGCAGTAATATTAGTTGTAGTAGAAGTATCTACAGTCAAAGTCGTAATAGTAGTAGTAGTATTAGTACTAATAGTAGTTATAGAAGCAACAACAGCAGCAGCATCAGTAGGAATTGTAGTAGTTGCTGTACTAGTAGGAGCAGTAGTATTAGTTGCAGTCATAATACCAGTATTAGTTGTAGCAGTAGAAGTAGTAGTAGTACTAATACAAATAGTAGTAGTAGTAGTACTAGTATTAGTAGTCCTAGTAGCAATAGCAATAGTTGTAGTAGTAGCAGTAGGAGCAGTAATTGTAGTAGCAGGAGTTGTACAATTAGTAGTAGTGGTAAGAGCAGTCGTAGTAGTAGTAATAATAGTAGTAGTAGTAGTAGTAGTAGTTGGAGTAGTAGTAGTCATAGTTGTAGTAGTAGCAGCAGCGATAGTACTAGTAGTAGTAGTAATAATAGTAGTTGCTATAGCAGTACTAGTAGTAGCAGCAGTAGTACCAGCTGAAGTAGTAGTAGTAGAAGTTGTAGAAAAAATAGTAGTGGTAGTAATAGCGGCATCAATAGTAGTAGTAGCGGTAGTAGTAGTACTAGTAGTTGTAGTAGAAGCAGTAGCAACAGCAGCAGCAGTAGAAACAGTAGTTGTAGCTATAGTAATAGTAGCAACATAAGTAGTTGTTGAAGTAACAACCGTAGTAGTAGTTGTAGTAATAATAGTAGTAGTAGTAGCAGTAGTAGAAGCAGTAGTGGTTGAAGTAGTAGTAGTAGTCACAATAGCTGAAGTAATACCAAAAGTTGTAGTAGTAGTAGCAGTAGTAGAAGCAGTGTTGGTAGTAGTAGTGGTAGTAGTAGTAGCAGTAGCAGCAGTAGCAGTAGCAGCAGCAATTATAGTAGTAGCAATTGCATTAGTTGTAGTGGTGGTTGTAGTAGCTGTTATAGGAGCAATAGTAGTGGAAGTAGTAGTGGTAGTAGTAGTAATATTAGTAGCATTAGTTGTAGTAGTAGCAATAGTAGAATTAGTAGTAGCTGAAGTAGTATCAAATGTAGCTTTAGTAATAGTAGTAGCAGTAGTAATTGCAGAAGTAGTAGTAGTAGTGGTAGTAGTTGTTGTAATATTAGCAGTAGTAGTAGTAGTTCCACCAATAGTACTAGTTGTAGTAGTTGTAGTAGTAGTAGCAGTAAAATTACTATTAGTAGTAGTAGTAGTGGTAGCAGTAGCAGTAGAAAAAGTAGTCGCAGAAGTAGTTGTAGTTGTAGTAGTGTAGTAGTTTCAATACTAGTAGTAGTAGTAGTAGTAGTAGTAGTAGTCGTAGTAGTAGTAGTCGTAGTAGTAGTAGTAGTAGTAGTAGTAGTAGTAATAGTAGTAATAGTAATGGTAGTAGTTGTAGTAGTATTAATAGTCGTAGGTACAGTAGTTGTTGTAATATTAGTAGTGGCAGAAATAGTAATTGCGGTAGTTCTAGGAGTAGTAGTAGTAGTAGCAATAGCATGAGTAGTAGTAGTAGTTGTTGTTGTGGTAGTAGTTGTAGAAGTCATTGTAGTTGAAGTGCAGAAGTAGTAGAGTAGTTATTGCATTAGTACTGGTAGTAATATTAGTAGTAGTAGTAGTATTAGTAGCAGCAGCAGTAGTAGTTGTAGTTGTAGTACTTGTAGTAGTAGTAGTAGTAGTACTAGCAGTAGTAGTAAGAGTAATAGTTGTATTGGTAGAAGTTATAGTAATAGTAGCAATAGTAATAGTACTTGTAGTAGGAGTACGAGTAGTAGAGGTAGTAGTAGAAGTTGTAGTAGTAGTAGTAGAAGTAGTAGTATATGTAGTAGTTGTAGTGGTAGTAGTTGTTGTGATTAGTAGTTGTAGCTATAGTAGTAGTAGTAGTCGTGGTAATTGTAGCAGTAGTAGTGGTAGTAGTAGCAATAGCGGTAGAAGTAGAAGTTGTAGTAGCAATAGTGGTAGCAGAAGTAGTACTATTAATAGTAGCACTTGTAGTAGCAGTAGAAGGAGTAGTAATTGCAATAGCAATAGAAGTAGTGGTAGTAGTTATAGTAGTCATAGTAGGAACAGTAGTAGTATATGCAGTAGCAGTACCGGTAGTAGTTGTAGTAGTAGAAGTAGTAGTTGTACTAGAAGCAACAGTTGTAGTAGTAGTAGTGGTAATAATAGTGATAGCAGTAGAAGTGGCAGTAGCAATAGTGGTGGCAGTAGGATTAGGAGTAGGAGTCGGAGTAGCAGGAGTAGTAGTATTCTTAGCTATAGTACTTGTAGTTGTAGTAGTACTTGTAGCAACAGCAGCAGAAGTAGTAGTAGTTGTTGTTGTTGTTGTTGTAGTACTAGTAGTTGCTACAGCAGTACTAGTAGTAGCATCAGTAATACCAGCATAAGTAGTAGTAGTAGACGTAGCAGTAGATATAATAGTAGTAGTAGCAATAGCAGTGATAATAGAAGTAGTATTAGTAGTGGTAGTAGTAGTAGCAACTGTAGTAGTAGAAGTAATAGCAGCTATAGTAGTTGTAACAGTAGTAGCAGCTGTAGCAGTAGTAATATGAATTATAGTAGGAGTTGGGGTAGTAGTAGTAGTTGTTGTTGTTGCACTTGTAGTAGTAGTAGTAGTTGTAGTAGTAGCAGTAGTAGTAGTTATAGTAGCAGCAGTAGTAGTAGTTATAGTAGCAGCAGCAGTAGTAACTATAGTAGTAGTTGTAGTAATAATAATAGTAGGAGTTGGGGTAGTTGTAGTCGTAGTAGTAGCTACAGAAGTAGTAGTAGTAGGACTAGAAACAATAGGAGTAGTAGATGTACCGAATGTAGCAATGGCAGTAGCAGCAGTAGTAGTAGGGGCATTACCAGTAGCAGTAGTAGCAGTAGCAGTAGTATTAGTAGTAGTATTAGTAGTAAGAATAGTAGTACTAGTAGTAGCGTAGTAGTAGTAATAGTAGGCACACTAGTAGTAGCCATAGTAGTAGTTGCAACTATAGCACTAGTAGTTATAAGAGTTGTAGTAGTAGCAATAGTAGTAGTATTAGCAGTAGTAGCAAAAGCAATATTAGGAGTAATAGTTTAAGTAGCAGTAGTAGTAGTAGCAGTGGTAGTAGTAGTAGCAGAAGTCATAGTCGTAGTTGCATAAGTCGTAGTAGTAGTAGCAGTAGCCATATTGGAAGCAGTAGCAGTACCAGTAGTAGTAGTAGTAGCTATGGTAGTAGTTTTAGTAGTAGTAGTAGAAGTTGTAGCCGTAGCCGTAGTAGTCATAGTAGTAGTAGTGCAGTAGTAGTAGTAGTAGTTGTCGTTGTTGTAGTAGTAGTGGTAGAGGTAGTAGTAGTAGAAGTAAGAGTAGTTGTAGCAGTAGTAGTAGAACTAGTTGTAGCAATAACTGTGGAAATACGAGTAGTAGTAGGAGCAGTTGCAGTAGTTGCTAGTCTAGTACCAGTAGTAGTAGTAGTAGTAGTAGTACTAGTAGTACTAGTAGTTATTCTTCTAGTAGTAGTAGTAGTAGCAGCAGTTGTAGTAGTGGCTGGCTGTAGTAGTAGTACTAGTGGTAGCCGTAGTACTATAAGCAGCAACAGCAGTAGGAGTAGTAGTAGTTGTTGCTGTAGTTACTACAGTAACACTAGTAGCAGCAGAAGCAGTTTTTGTACTAGCAAAAGTAGTACCAATAGATGTAGTAGTAGTAAGTGTAGTAGCAGTAGCAGTAGCAGTCGTCGTAGGAATAGTAGTAGCAATAGTAGTAGTAGTAGGTGCCGTAGTAGTGGTCGTAGCAGCAGCTGCAGGAGTAGTAGTGGTTGTAATAATAGTAGTAGGAGTTGCGGTAGTAGTTGTAGCTGCAGTAGTAGTAGCAGTTGTTGTAGTGTTCTAGCAATAGCGGAAGTGATTGTAGTAGAAGTAGTAGTAGTAGTAGTAGTAGTAGTATTATTATTATTAATAGCAACAATAATAGTAGTAATACTAGCAATAGTAGTAGTAGTAGTTGAACTACTAGTAGAAGTTGTTGTAAAAGTAGTAGTAGTAGTAGCAATAGCTGAAAAAATAATAGTAGTTGTTGTTGTAGCAAAAGTAGCAGCAGCAACAACAACATCTATAGTAGTAGTTGTCGTAGTAATACTACTACTAATAGTAGTTGTGGTGGTGGTGGTGGTCGTGGTGGTGCTGGTAGTAGTAGTATTAGTAGTTGTAGCAGCAGTAGTAGTAGAATTAGTAGTAATAGGAGTAGCAGGCATAGTAGTAGTAGTAGTAGTAGTAGTAGTAGTAGTAGTAGTAGTAGTAGTAATAGTAGTAGTAGTAATAGCAGTAGTAGTCGTAGTAGTAGTAGCAATAGTAATAGCATTAGTGGCAGCAGTTGCCATAGTAGTAGCAGTAGTAGTCGTTGAAGCCTGGGAAGTTGCAGTAGTAGTAGTGGAAGCAGTAAAAACAGTAGTAGTAGTACTAGCAATAGTAGTAGTTGTAGTAGTAGCAGCAACAGTGGTAGTAGTAGTAGCAAGAGTAGTAGCAATAGCACTAGTAGTTGTAGTAGTAGCTGTAGTAGTTACAGTAGTAGCATCAGTAGCTGCTACAGTAGTAGTAGTAGTACCAGTAGTATTTGTATGGGTAGTAGCAGTGGCAATAGTAGTAGTAGTTGTAGTAGTAGTAGTAGTAACAGTAGTAGTAGTAGAATCAATAGTAGTAGTAAGAGTAGTAGCAGTAGCAATAGTAGTAGGAGCAAGAGCGGTAGTAATCACAGTAGTAGAAACAGTAGTAGTATTAGTAGATGAAGTAGAAGTAGTAGTAGTATTAGTTGTAGCAGTAACAACAAAAGTAGTAGTAAGTCTCAGGAGTAGTAGTAGTAATAGTAGTAGTAGTAGTAGCAACAATAGTTACAATCTTAGTAGTAGTAGTAGTAGTGGCTGTATTAGTAGCAGCAGCAAGAAGAGCAGCAACAGGCGTAGTAGTAGCAGTAGTAGTATTGGTGGCAACAATAGCAGTAGTTGCAGCAGTAGTAGGAGTATTACGAGTGCTAGTAGTCACTATACTTGTAGGAGCACTAGTAGCATTTGTAGTAGTCGTACTTGTAGTAGTTGTTGTAGTAGTAGTAGTTGTTGTTGTACTAGAAGTAGCACTAGTAGTATTTCCAGTAGTAGTAGTTCAAGTAATAGTACTAGTAGTAGTAGCAGTAGCTGTTGGAGAAGTAGCAGAGGTAGCCAGTGTAGTACTAGCAGTAGCTGTTGTTGTTGATGTAATAGCAATTATAGTAGTTGTAGTAGTAGTAGCAGTTGTAGTAGTAGCAGTAGCACGAGTAATAGTAGTTGTAGTAGTAGTAGTAGTTTTTGTAGTTACTATAGTAGTACTAGTAGTAGCAGCAATAGTACTAGCAGAAGTAGTTGTGGTAGAGGTAGTAGCATTCATATTAGTTGTAGTAGTAATAGCTGCAACAATAATATCAGTATTAGTAGTGGTAATAGTTGTAGCAATCGTAGTAGTAGTAGTAGTAGTAGCAGTAGCATTAGTAGAAGCAGAAGTTGTAGCAGTAGTAGCATTAGTAGCATAGTAGTTGTAGTCGTAGCAACCATAGTCGTAGTAGCTTTAGTAATAATAGTAGCTAGAGTTGGGGCAGATGTAGTAGTAGTAGTAGCTACAGTAGTTGTAGTAGTAGCAGCAGTAGCAATAGCAGTAGTAGTAGTAGTAACTATAGTAGTAGTAGGAAAAGAAGTAGTAGGGGTAGTAGTTGTAGTAGTAGTTGTCATAGTTGTCATAGCAGCCATTGGAGTAGTAGCAGTAATACTAGTAGCAGTAGTAGTTATAGCAGAAGTCGTAGCACTAGTAATAGTAGTAGTAGTTGTAGTAGCACTAGTAGGAGTAGAAGAACTAGAAGTAGCAGCTATCATAGTTGTGGCAGTTATAGCAGTAGAAGTGGCGGTAGGAGCAGTAGCAGTAGCAATAGTAGAAGTAGCAGTAGTAGCAGTAGTAGTAGCAGTATCAGTAGTAGCAATAACAGTATTAGTAGTAACATAGTAGTTGTAGCTATAGTAGTAGTTGTTTTAATAGTAGTAGCAGTAGTTGTATTTGTGGTAGTAGTAGTATTAGGAGGAGTAGTACAGGTAGTAGTAGTCATTGTAGCCATAGTAGCAGGAGTAATAGTAGTAGAAGTAGTAGTAGCAAAAGCAATAGTTGTAGTAGTTATTGTAATAATGGTGGTAGTATAGTAGTAGTTGCAGCAGCAAGAGCAGCAGTAGTAGCAGTAGTAGTTGTAGTTGTAGTAGTAGTTGTTGTTGTAGTAGTACTAGTATTAGTAGCAGGATAGGAGCTGTAGTAGTAGTAGTCATAGTAGTATTGGTAGTAGTCGCTATAGTAGTATTTTCAGCAGCAGCAGTAGCAGTGGTAGTAGTTGTTATTGATGTAGTAGTAGTTGTTGTAGTAGTAGCTGTAGTATTAGCCAGAATTATAGTAGGAATAGTTGTAGCAGTAGGAGTGGGAGTATGAGTAGTAGTAACGGTAGTAGTAGTAGTTGAAGGAGGAGTAGTAATAGTAGTAGTAGTAGTTGTTGTTGTTGTTGTTGTTGTTGTTGTTGTTGTTGCAATAGTAGTAGTAGTAGTAGTAGTAGCAGCAAAAGTAGTAGTAGAAGTAGTAGCCATAGTAGTTGTAGAAGTAGTAGTAGGAGTAGTAGTAGTAGTGGTTGGAGTAGTAGAAGTAGTAGTAGGAGAAGTAGTAGTAGTAGTAGGAGTTGTACAAGTAGTAGAAGTAGTAGTAGTAGTAGTATTTGGAGTAGTAGGAGTAGCAATATGAGAAGTAGGGAGTAGTAGTAGTAGTAGTAGTGGTAGCAACAGAAGTATTAGTAAAAGTAGTAGGAGCAGTAATAGTAGTTGTAGTAGTCAAAGTAGTAGTAGCAGCAGCAGTAGTAGTAGTAGTCATAGTTGTAGTTGTGGTAGTTTTAGTAGTAGTACTAGCAGTAGAAGTAGCAGCAGCAGCAGTACTAGTATAGTAGTAGTGGTATAAGTAGTAGTAGGACGAGGAGGAGGAGTATGAGTAGTAGCTGTAGGAGCTGGATGAGGAGGAGGAGGAGGAGGAGGAGTTGTAGTTATGGCAGTAGTGTAGTAGCAGTAGAAGTCGTTGTTGTAGCAGAGGTAGTGGTAGTAGTAGTAGTTGTAGGCATGGCAGTAGTCGAAGAATTAGTAGTGATAGAAGTAGTAGTAGCTTGAGTAGTAGTAGTTCTCGTAGGAGTACTTGTAGTAGTGTAATAACAGTAACAGTAGTTGTAGTAGTAGAGGAAGTAATTGTAGTAGTAGTAGTAGATGTAGTAGAAGTAGTAGTAGTCAAGTAGTAGACAGCAGAAGTAGTTGTAGTAGTAGCTATAGTACTAGCACGAGTAGTAGTACTAGTTGAAGAAGAAGAAGTAGTAGTAGTAGTTATTGTAGTAGGAGCAATAGTAGTAGCAGCAGCAGTAGAAGTAGTAGTAGAAGTTGTAGCAGCAATAGTAGAAGCAACAGTAGCAATGGCAGTAGCAGTAGTAGTAGTTATAATATTAATAGCCATAGGGGTAGTAGTTGTTGTAGTAGTTGGAGTCGTAGTAGCAGTAGTCGTAGTAGTAGTAGTAGATGTAGAAGCAGTGGTAGTCATAGTAGCTGTAAAAGTATTAGTAGTAGCAGCAGCAACAGTAGTAGCAGCAACAGTAGGAGTACTTATAGCTGTAGAAGGACTAGTAGTAGTAATAGTTATGGTTGTTGGAGTAGTAGTAATACTAGTAGCAGTAGTTGTACTAGTAGTGCGGTAGTAGTAGCAATTGTAGTAGTAACAATGGCAGGTGTAGTAGTTGTAGAAGTACTTATAGCAGTAGTAGTAGCAGTATTACTAGTAGAAGTAGTAGAAGCACTAAGAAGAGTAGTAGCAGTAGAGGCAGTAACAACAAGTAGTAGTTGCTCTTATCGTTGTCGCAGCAATAACAGCAGTAGTTGTAGTAGTAGAAGTGGTAGTAGTAGTAGAAGTTGTTGTTGTAGTAGTAGTAGGAATAGTGGTCAGAGTAGGAGATGGATTAGGAGTAGTACTAGTAGTAGTACTAGTATTAGTAGAAGTGACAGTAGTAGTAGTAGTAGTAGTAGTAGTAGTAGGAGTAGAAGTTGTAGCAGTAACTCCAGTTGTAGTTGTAGTAGTAGTAGCAATATTAGCAGAAGAAATAGGAGGAGGAGTAATAGTAGTAGAAGTAGCAGCAACAGCAGTGGTGGTAGTAGGAGGAGTAGTACTAGCAGCAGCAGCAGTTGTAGTAGTAGTATTAGTAGTAGACGTATTGGTAGTAGTAATAGTAGTCGTTGTAGGGGTAGAATTATTACTAATAACAATAGTTGTAGTAGTGGTGTAGTAATAGTAGTAGTAACGAAGATGCAGTAGTAGTTGTTGTTGTAGCAGTAGTAGTAGATGTAGCAGCAGCAGTAACAGTAGTTGTTGTTGTTGTAGTAGTAGTGGTCATAGTAGTAGTAGCATGAATAGTAGGAGAAGCAGTAGTTGTAGTGGCAGTGGTCATACTAGTAGTAGTAAGAGTAGTAGTACTAGTGTAGTAGGAGTAGTAGTAATAGTAGTAGTAGTAGTGTTAGTGGTAGTAGTACTGGTAGTATTAGTAGGAGTAGCAGCTACATCACTAGTCGTAGTAGTGGTAATACTTGTTGTTGTTGTTGTTGTAGTAATAGTAGTAGTTGTTGTTGTTGTATTAGTACTAGTTGTAGCAGTAGCAGTAGTAGCAGTAGTAGTAGTAGTAGTAGTAGTAATAGCAGGAGTTGTAGCAGTAGCAGTCGTAGCAAGACTAGCAGTAGTAGTAGTAGTAGTAGTAGTAGTAGTAGTAGTAGTAGTAATCGTAGTAGGTGGTAGTAGTAGTAGTAGTAGTAGTATTCGGAGTCGTAGTAGTAGTAATAGCAGCAGTAGTAGTAGTAATAGTAGTAGTAGGAGTAGTAGTAGTGGAAGTAGTCGTAGTAGTAGTACTTATAGTAGTAGTAGTAGTAGTACTTGTACTAGTACTAGTAGAAGTAGTAGCAACACTTAGAAGAGTAGTAGTAGTAGAAGCAGTAGCAACAGATGTAGTAATAGTTGCTATAATCATAGTTGCAGCAGCAGCAGCAGCAGTGGTAGTAGTAGTAGTTGTTGTTGTTGTTATTATTGTTTTTGTTGTCGTTGTAGTAGGAGTAGTGGTGGTAGTAGAAGGAGTAGTCGTAGCGGTAGTAGTATTATTAGTAGAAGTATTTGTAGTAGAAATAGTAGTTGTTGTGGGAGCAGAATTAGTGCTAATAGTAGTAGTTTTTGTAATGGTGTGGTAATAGTAATAGAAGTAGTAGTGTAGATGTCGTAGTAGTAGTTGTTGTAGCAGTAGTAGTAGAGGTAGTTGTAGTAGCAGTAGTTGTTGTTGTAGTAGTAGTAGTAGTAGCACGAATAGTTGTAGTATCAATAGTTGTAGTAGTAGTGGTCATAGTAGTCGTAGTAGTAGTAGTAGTATTAGTAGTAGTTGTTGTTGTTGCAGCGGAAGTAGTTGTAGTAATATTAGTAGTGGTAGTGGTATTAGTAATATTAGTAGGAGTAGCAGCTGCAGCAATAGCCACGGCAGTAATAGTAGTAGTCCTAGTTGTTGTTGTTGTTGTAATAGCAGTAGTAGTTATTTTTGTTGTTGTTTTAGTGGTGCTAGTTGTAGCAACAGCAGTAGTAGCAGCAGCAGCAGTAGTAGTAGTAGGAGTTGTAGTAGTTGCAGTCGTTATAGGAGTAGCAATAGTAGTGGTGATAGTAGTTGTAGTAATAGTAACAGTTGGACTAGTAGTTGTAATAGTAGTAGTAGGAGTAGTAGTAGTTATAGTAGCAATAGTAATAGTTGTAAAAGGAGTACTAGGAGTAGCAGTCGTAGTAGTCGTAGTAGTCGTAGTAGTAGTAGTAGTAGTAGTAGTAGGAGTAGTGGTAGTAGGAGTAGTAGCAGCAGCAGTACGAGTACTAGTTGTAGTTGCTGTAGTAGTAGTAGATATAGTAGCAGTAGTAGCAGAAGTAGCAGTAGTTGTTGTTGTAGTAGTTGTAGTAGTTGTAGTATTTATAGTAGCAATAGGAGTAGTATTAGTAGTAGTAGTAGTTGTAGTTGTAATAATTATTGTTGTTGTGGTACTACCTGTAGTAGTAGTAGTAGTAGCAGTTATAGCTGTAGTAGTAGCAACAGTAGTACTACTACTAGCAGTAGTTGTTGTGCGAGGAGTAGTGGTTGTATTACTAGTTGTGGCATTAGTTGTAGCAGTAGCAGCAATAGTAGCTGCAGAAGTAAAGAGAGTTGTAGTAGTAGTAGCAACAACAACAACAACAATACTAGTTGTGGTAGTTGTAGTAGTAGTACTAGTAGTTGTAGCAGTAGAAGCAGTAGTTGTAGTAGTAGCAGCATTAGTAATACTAGTAGCAACAGTAGTAGTACTAGCAGTAGTTGCAGTTGTAGCAATATAAGAAGTAGCAAAAGTTGTAGCAGTAGTAGTACTGGTACTAGTAGTAGCAGTTGTACTAGAAGCAACTGCAATAGTGGTAGTATTTCAAGTAGTAGTAGAAATATTTCTTATTGTTGTTATAGTAGTAGTAGTAGTCGTAGTAGTAGTAGTACAAGGAGTAGTAGTAATTTTTGCAGTAAAAGTAGTAGTAGTAGTAGTAATAGTGGTAGTGGTAGTAGGAGCAGAAGTATCAGTTGCAGCAGTAGCAGCAGCAGTAGTAGTATGAGAAGTAATAGGAGTAAGTTGTAGCAGCAACAACAACAATAGTAGGAGTCATGCTAGTAGTAGTAGTGGTGGTTGAAGAAGTAGCAGTAGTACTAGTAGTAGTTGAAGCAATATGAGTATTAGTAGTCGTAGTATGAGTAGTAGTGGTCGTAGTCGCAATAGTAGCAGCAGCACCAGTAGCAGCCACTGTAGTAGCATTAGCACTAGGAGGAGTAGTAGTAGCAACAATTGTCCTAGAAGAAGTACTAGTAGTACAAGTAGCAGCAGCAGCAGCTATGCTAGTAGTTGCAGTTGGAGAAGTAGCAGCCATAGTAGTCGTAGTAGCAGTAGCATTAAGAGTCGAAGTTGTAGTGGTAGTAGTGGTCGTAGTGCTAGTAATATTAGTAGTAGTAGCAGTAATTGCAACAATATCCGTAGTTGTACCATTAGTAGCATTAGTTGTAGTAATAGTAGTAATCATAGTAGGAGTTGTAGTAGTAGTGGTAGTTGTAGAAGTAGTAATGGTAGTAGTATTAGTAGAAGTAGTAGTAGTACTAGTAGTAGTAGTAATAGGAGTAGTCGTAGTGTTAAGAGTAGTAGTATTTGCAGTAGGAGTAGTACTACTAGTAACAGTAGTAGTAGCAGTAGCAACAATAGTGATAGCAGCGGCAGTAGTAGTAGCAGCAGCAGTAGTAGTAGTGTAGTAGAAGTAGTAGTAGTACTAGCAGTAGTAGTAGTGCTACTAGTAGTAGAAGTAGTTGTAGTAGTAGTCGTAGCAGCAGCAAGAGTAGTTGTATCAGTAGTAGTAGTAGGAGTACTATTTGTAATAGTAGTAGTAGGAGTAGTCGTATTTGTAGTAGTTGTTGTTGTAATAGTAATAATAGTAATAATAGAAGTAGTAGTAGCAGCAGCAATAGTAGTAGTAGTAGTAGTAGTAGCAAGAGTAGTAGTAGTTGTAGTAGTAGTAGAAGTAGTAGTAGTAGCACAAGCTGTAGGTGTAGCAGCAGTAGTAGTAAGAGTGGTAGTAGCAGTAGTAGCAGTAGTTATCGTAGTAGTAGTTATAGTAGTAGTTGGAGTACTAGTTTTTGTTGTAGTATTAGCAGCAGCAGTAGTAGTTGTAGTTGTAGTTGTAGTAGTGGTAGTAGCAGAAATTGTAGTACTAGTAGAACTAGTAGCAACAATGGCAGTAGTACAAGTAGTAGTAGCAGTAGTAGTAGTGGAAGTAGTAGCAGTAGTTGTTATAGTAGTTACTATTATATTAGTTGTAGTGGCAGCAACAATAGTGGCCTTAACAGTAGCTATAGCAGCAGTAGTAATTGCAGTAGTATTACTAGTTGTAGTAGTGGTAGTAGTATCAGTAGTGGTAGTGGTAGTAGTAGTAGTAGTAGTAGTATTTGCAGTAGTAGTAGTAGTAGTAGTATTCGTAGTAGTAGTAGTAGTATTAGGAGTAGGGGTCGGAGTCGGAGTTTTAGTAGGAGCAGTAGTAAGTGTAGTAGTAGTAGTAGGTGTAGTACTAGTAGTAGTCGGTGTAGTAGTAGTTGTAGCAGTAGGAGTAGTAGTAGTGGTAATTTTGGTAGTAGGAGTAGTTGTTGTTGTTGTTGCTGTAGTGGTAGTAGTATTTGCAGTAGTAGTAGCTGCATGAATAGTAGT
This sequence comes from Trichopus zeylanicus subsp. travancoricus, assembly GCA_005019695.1. NCBI lineage: Eukaryota > Viridiplantae > Streptophyta > Magnoliopsida > Dioscoreales > Dioscoreaceae > Trichopus > Trichopus zeylanicus. Next base: position 61,300 of record RXID01021929.1, read on the forward strand.
ATTAATAGTAGTAGTAGTAGTAGTAGTTGCAACGGTAGTAAAAGTAGCAGTGGTAATAGCAGTAGTAGTTGTAGTACTAATAGTAGTAGTAATAGTAGTTGCAGCAGTAATAGTAGTAGTGGTATTAGTAGTAGTAATAGTAGTAGTAGTGCTAATAGTAGTAGTAATAGTAGTTGCAGCAGTAATTGTAGTAGCGGTATTAGTAGTAGTAGTAGTAGTAATAACAATAGTTCTACTAGTAGTAGTAGTCACAACGGTAGTAGTAGTAGTAACGCAAGTAATAGTAGTAGGAGTAGTAGTAGGAGTCTTGGTTGGTGTAGGAGTAGTAGTAGGAATCGGGGTTTGTGTAGGAGTAGTATTAGTAGTAATAGTCATAGAAGTAGTAGTAGTGGTAGTTGTAGTAGTAGTTGGAGGAGGACAGGTAGCAATTGTAGTCGTATTAGTATTGGTAGTAGTAGAGAAAGCAGCAGTAGTAGTTATAGGAGGACTTGTAGTAGTAGTATTAGTCAGAGTAGTTGTTGTGGCAGTTTTAGTAGGAGGAGTCGTAGTAGCAGTATTATTAGTAGCAGGTGTAGTCATAGAAGTAGTAGTAGTTGTAATAGTAGTTGTAGAAGTAGTAGTAGTAGTATTCATAGTAGTAGTAGAAGTAGAAGTATTAGTAGTAATACAAGTTATTGTAGTTGTAGTAGTTGTAGAACTTGGAGCAGTATTAGTCGTAGTAATAGTAGTAATTATTGGAGTAGTAGAGGTACTAATAGTAGTAGTAGTAGTAGTAGTAGGATTAGTTGTTGTTGTAGTAGTAGTAGTAGTAGTAGCAGTAGCAGCAGCCGTAGCAATAGTACTTGCAGTAGTAGCAATAGTAGTAGTAGCAGTAGCAGTAGGAGTAGCAGCAGCAACAACATAGTAGTAGCCACAACAGTTGTAGTAGTAATAGTTGCTATAGAAGCAACAACAGCTGCATTAGAGATGGTAGCAGTATTGCTAGAAGCAGTAGTAGCAGCAGCAGCAGCGCAGTTGTAGCAGCAGCAGCAGCAGTAGTAGCATTAGTAGTAGCAACAGCTGTAAAGTAGTAGTAGTGGTAGTAATCGTACCAGTAGTTGTAAAAGAAGTAGTAGTAGTAGTAGTAGTAGCAGTAGCAGCAGTAGTTGTAGTACCAAATCTTGTGGCGGTAGTAAAAGTAGTAGTTGTAGTTTAAGCAATAGCAATAGAAGTAGTGGTTATAGTAGCTGTACTAGTAGTAGTAGATGTCGCAGCAATAGCAATAATAGCAATAGTTGTAGTAGCAGCAGTAGTATTATTATTATTAGTAGTAGCAGTAGTAGTAGTGCTAGTAGTAGTAGCAGCAATTGTAGTAGTAATTGCAACAGTAGCAGTACTCCTAGGAGTAGTCATTGTAGTTGTAGTTGTACTTGTAGTTGTTGTGTTAGTAGTTATGGTAGTAGTATCTGCAGCATAAGTAGTAGTAGCAGTAGTAGTAATAGTAATACTAGTTGTTGTTGTAGTACTAGTAATAGCAGCAGCAGTAGCAGCAGTAGTAGCAGTAGTAGTAGTAGTAGTAATAGTAGTAGTAGTAGTAGTAGTAATAGTAGTAGTTGTAGTAGTAGCAGTAGTAGTTGTTGTAGTTGTAGCTGTAGTAGTTGTAGAAGTAGTAGGAGGAGGAGGGGGAGGAGGAGGTGTAGAAGTAGGAGTAGTAGTAGTTAGCGTAGTAGTAGTAGCAGTAGTAGGAGTAGCAATAGTAGTTAGAGTAGTGGTTAGAGTACTAGTTGAAGTAGTAGTTATAGTACTAGTTGGACTAGTAGTTGTAGTACTAGTTGGAGTAGAAATAGAAGTACTAATAGTAGTAGCAGTAATAGTAGTAGAAGTTATAGTAGTAGTAGCAAAAGAAGTAGTAACAGGAGTAGTAGAATTATTAGTAGTAGTAGTAGTAGTGGTGGCGGTGGTAATAGTTGTAGTAGAAGTTGTAGTTGTTGTACTAGTACAAGTAGTAGTAGTAGTAGTAGTAGTAGTAGTAATAGTAGTAGTAATAGTTGTAGCTAGAGTAGCGGCAACGACTGCTGCAGCAGTAGTAGCAATGGCAGTAGAAATGGTAGTAGTAGTACAAGTAGTAGCATTAGTAATAGAAGTAGTAGTTGTTATAGTTGTAGTAGCAAAAGTTCTACTAGTAGTAGTAACAGTAGTAGTATTAATAGTACTAGCAGCAATAGGATCTGTTGTAGTAGTAGCAGCAGTAGTAGTAATAGTAATAGTAATAGTTGTAGTAGTAGTAATAGCACTTGTAGTTGACATAGTAGCAGTACAATAATAATAGTATTAGTAGGAGGAGTGTTAAGTGCAGTAGTAGTAGCAATGGCAGTAGCAGTGGTAGTAGTAGTACAAGTAGTAGTAGCAACAATAGAAGTAGTAGTTGTTATAGTTGTAGTAGTAGAAGTTGTACTAGTAATAGTAATAGTAGTAGTATTAATAGTAGCAGCAGCAATAGGATTTGTAGTAGTAGTAGCAGTAGTAGTAATAGTAATAGTAATAGTTGTAGGAGTAGTAATAGTACTTGTTGTAGTAGATGTGGTAGTAGTATAATACTAGTAGTAGTAAGAGGAGGATTATTAAGTGCAGTAGTAGTAGTTGTAGTTGTTGTAGGAGTAGTCGTACTGGAAGTAGAAGTAGTATGTGAAGTAGGAGTAGTAGTACTAGTACTAGTGATAGTAGTAGTAGTAGTAGTAGTAGTAGCAGTAGTGATAGGAGTAGTAGTACTAGTAGTAGTTGCAACGGTAGTATTATTAGTAGTAGCACAAGTAGTAGTAGTAGTTGTTGCTTTTGTTATTGTTGTTATTGTTGTAGTACTTGTACTAGTAGTAGTAGGAGTAGTAGGAGTAGGGGTTGGTGCAGGAGTAGTAGTAGTATTAATAATAGTAGTAGTAGTAGCAATGGTAGTTGTAATAGTAGTAGGAGTAGTTGTAGTAGTATTTGTAGTGGTAGTGGTAGAGGTAGTTGTAGTAGTAGGAGTTGTAGTAGTAGTATTATTAGTATGAGTAGTCGAAATAGCAGGAGGAGTAGTAGTAGTAGCTGTAGTAGTAGTAGAAGTAGTAGTAGGAGGAGGAGTAGTAGCAGTAGGAGGAGGAGTAGTAGTAGTGGTAGTTGTAGCAGTAGTAGTAGCACAAGTAGTAACACGAGTAGTTGCATTAGTAGTAATAGTAGCAGTTGGAGTAGTATTAGAAGCAATAATAGTAATAATTGTGAGAGCAGTTGTTGCAATAGGAGTAGTTGTTGTAGTAGTAGTCGTAGTGGTAGGAGGAGGAACAATAGTAGTAGTAGCAGTAGTAGTAGTTATTGTTGTTGTTTTTGATGGTGTTGTCGTAGTAGTAGCAGTAGTGGTAGTAGCAGCAGCAGCAGCAGCAGCAGCAGGAGTAGTACTACTTGTAGTAGTATAGTAGTACTAGTAATACTAATAGTAGCAGTAGTAGGAGCAATAGCGGTAGAAGTAATAGCAGTAGTTGTGCTACTAATAGTAAGAGTAGGAGTAGTAGTTGTAATAGTAGTATTAGTTGTAAAAGTAGTTGTAGTAGTAGCAATAGTAATAATAATAATAGTAGTAGTAATTATAGTAGTAGTAGTAGTAGTAGAGGTTGTAGTTGTTGTAGTTGTAGTTGTCAGAACAGTGGCAGGAGTAGTTGGAGTTGGAGTTGTAGTGGTAGTAGTAGCAGTAATAATAAAAGTTGTTGTAGCAATAATAGTACTATCAGTAGTATTAGCAGTAATAATAGAATAGTTGTAGTAATAGTAGTAGCAATAGTATGAGAAGTAGTAGTCGCAGCAGTAGGAATAGTAGTAGTAGTAGTAGTCGTAGAAGCTGCAACAGTAGTAGTAGCAACAGCAGTAGTAATCATATTAGTAGTAGTTGTTATTGTTGTTGAAGTTGCGGTAGTAATAGTAGTAGTTGGAGTAGAATTTGTAACAATAGAAGCAATAGTAGTTGTTGTTTCAGTTGTTGCAGGGGTAGCAGTAGTAGTAGTAGTAGTAGTAGTAGTAGTAGTAGTAGTAGTAGTACTAATAGTAGTAGTAATAGTAGTTGTAGTAGCAGTCGTAGCATTAATAATAGTAGTAGTCATAGCAGTAGTAGTAATAGCAGTGACAATCGTACCAGTAATAGCAGCAACAGCAGTAGCAGTAGTAGTAGTAGTACCAGTAGTAGTAGTAGCCATAGTCGCAATCGTAGTAGTAGTAGTTCCAATAGTAGTAGTAGCAGTTGTACTAGAAGTAGTAATACTTATAGTGGTAGTACTAAAAGTAGTCATCGTAGTAGTAGTGCAAGTTGAAGTAGGAGCAGTTGTAGTACAATAATTAGTAGGAGGAGGAGTACTACTACTAGAAGTAGTACTCATAAAAGTAATAGTAGTAGCGGTAGTAGTAGTAGTAGCAACAGTAGTATTGTTAACAGTAGTAGCCATATTAGCCGTTGTAGCTGTAGCTGTTGCAGTAGCGGTAAAGGTAGTAGCTGTAGTAGTAGTAGCAATACTAGTAGTAGCAGTAGTAGTAATAGTTGTTGTTATTGTAGTAGAAGTAGTAGTAGCAGCAGTAGCAGCATTGGAGTAGTTGTTGCTAGAACTACTGCTATTACTCTTATTACTACTATTGCTGCGGCAGTTGCGGCTACTACCACTACTACTACTCGTACTCCAACTCCTATCGCTACATCTACTCCTACTATTACTCCTCCTTATATTACTACTAATACTACTATTGCTACTACTGTTGCTGTTGCACCTACTACTACGAATACGGCTACTACTACAACAACTACTACTACTTCTGCAACTGCGACTGCTACTACTATTACTACTACTGTTCTCGCTATTAGTGCTACTACTTCCACTACTACTACTAATACTACTTCAACTACAACTACTGTTGTAGCTGCTGTTGCTGCTACAGCTACTAATATAACTACTACTACTGCAACTCCTACTACTACTACTGCTACTACTACTACTACTAGTATTGCTATTACTGCGACTACTACTAGTGCTGCTACAGCTGCCGCTACTACTACTACGACTAGTGCTACTACTACTACTCCTGCTACTACTACTATTACTACTGCTACTGCTACTACAACTACTAGTACTACTACTGCTACTACTACTATTGTGGCTACCAATACTACTACTACTACCACCACTGCAACTACTATTGTTGTTGTTGCTGCTACTACTACAACTACTATTGTTGTTGTTGTTGCTGTTGCTACTAATAGTACCACTATTTCTCCTGCTACTATTACTAATGCTACTGCTACTACTACTACACTGGTAGTCCTTCGACTGCTACTACTGCTGCTGCTACTACTACTACTGCCACAAGTGCAAATATTGCTTTTGCTACTACTACTATTACTTGTATTGGTTATACTAATGCTTTGACTGCTACTGCAACTATTACCACTACTACGACAACTACTTTTGCAACTACTGTTGCTACTAGTACTTCTACTATAACTACTACTACTACTACTACTTCTTCTAGTTTTCCGACAATAACAAATACAAGTACTTCTCCTACTACTACTACTACTACTGATTTTACTACTGCTTCAACTACAACTTCTGCTATAGCTACTGCTACTACTACTACTCCCACTCCTACTCTTACTACTGCAACAGTTGCTATTACTCCTACTACTACGACTGCTTCTACTACTACTACTACTAGTAGTAGTACTTCTATTACTACGGCTACCACTATTACTACTACCACTACAACTACTAATATTCGTGCTACTACTGCTACTACTGCTGCTACTTCGACTCTGACCACTTCCTACTCCTAATACTACTTCTACTCCTAATAGTACAAGTGTTACAATGACAACTACTGCTGCCACTATTGGTGTTGTTGCTACTACTACTGTAATAGCTGCAACTGCTACTACTGCTGCTGCTGCTGCTGCTGCTACTACTACTACTGCAACTACTGCTACCACTGCTGCTAGGATTATCGCTCCAACTATTATTACTACTACTTCCGCAATTACTACTAATACTATTACAACTACTACTATTGCTACAATGACTATTGCTACTGCTACTACTACTGTTACTACGACTACTATTACTTTAGCTACGCTACGACTGTTGCTATTGTTGCCAGTACTACTACTGCTGCTAAAATAATCGTTACTACAACTGCTAGTACTACTACTGTTTCTACTACTATTGCTACTACTATTGCTATTAAAAATACTTCTACTACTACTACTACTACTACTATTTTTGCTGCGACTACCACTACTTCTACTATTGTTACAACTACTACTAATTCGGCTACTACTACTACTGCTGCTCCTTCTAATACTACAATTGCAACTACTACTACTGCTACAACTAGTATTGCTATTACTATTATTATAACTACTGCTACTACTACTACTTCTACTACTCCTTCTGCTACGACTGCTACGATTGCTACAATCTCTACAACTGCCACTGTGGCTACTACTGGTACTACTACGACTACTATCATGACTACCACAACAGCCACTACTACAACTACTACTATAACTGCTACTACTACTACTAGTACTACTACCACTATTGGTACAAATAGTACTACTAGCACTATTGCTACTACTGCGACTACTGCTAATACTATTGCCACTTCTACTGCTACTACTACTAAAACTACTACTACGACTACCACTGCTAATACTACCACTGCTGCAACAACTGCTACTACTGCTACTTCTACTACTATTACTACTGCAACAACTACTACTACTCCTACCACTTACAACTAATACTACTACTACAACTACTACTTGTGCTACTATAAATACTGCTGCAACTAATAGTACTACTACAACACTACTATTACGAATACTACAACTACTACTTCTTCCGGTACTACTATTGCTACTTTTACTGCTTCTACTACTCCTCCTGCTACTACTACTGCTAATACTGCTACTACTGCAATGATGACTGCTGATGCTAATACTACTACTGCTAATACTTCTACTACCACTATTACTACTACAACGGCTACTACTCCTACTACTGCTGCTACTGCTACTACTACTACTAAGAAGATGTTGCCGCTACAACAGCTACTACCACTACAATTGCTGCTACTAATACTACTATAGGAACTATTACTCCTAATACTTCACCTACAACTACTACTCCTACACCAATTCGTACCAAAATTCCTAATCCTACTACTACTACTACTACTACTACTATTATTATTACGACTACTACTTCTGCTGCTACTACTACTAGTACTGCTATTACAACTACTACTTCTGCAACTACGATTACCACTATTACAACTATTAATACTAGTACTATTACAACTAATACTACTGCTACTACTACTACAATTACTATTACAACAATTATTAATACTAGTTCTACGTCTTCTACTTTTACTACTACAACTTCTACTACTACTACAGCTAGGTTACTGCTACAACTAATGCTATTATTATTACTACTACTACTACTACTACGACTACTACTACTACTGCTACTACTACTTCAATGACTACTACTGCTACTAGTACTACTACTCATACTACTACAACTATGACTACTGCTACTACTACTACTACTAGAATAACTACTGCTGCTGCTACTGCTACTACAACTTTTACTACTACTACTTCTTCTACTTCTACAACTACTACTACTACTCCTTCTACTACTACTCGTCCTGCTACTACTACTATTTGTGCTACTACTACTACAATGACTACTACTACTACAGCAACTACTACAACTACTACAACTACGGCTATTACTATTACTGTTACTTCTACTACCCCTATTACGACTACTTCTGCTGCTGCTACTACTAATTCCACTACTACTACAACTACTAATTCTACTGCTACTATTACTACTACTCCTACTACTATTATTACTACTCCTGCTACACTACTCCTGCTATAGCTACGACTACGACTACTACTAGTACTTCTCCCGCTACTATTACTACTACTACTACTCCTACTACTAATATTATCGCTGCTACCACTATGACTACTACTACTAATAGTAGTACTTCAACTATTACTACTACTACTACTACTACAACTACTACAACTATTACTGCTACACTACTACTGCTTCTGCTTCTACTGCTATAACTGCTGCTACAACTACTATTGCTACTCCGGCTACTACTACTACCACTGACACCATTGCTACAATTAATGCTGCTACTAGTACACCTACCACTACTACTACAACTACTACTACTGCCACTACTTCAGCTACTACTATTGGTACTACTTCGACTTCTACAACTACTGCTACTATTACTACTTCTACTAGCACTACTACTACTATTACCACAACTACAACAACAACAACAATAACTACTACTACTACTACTATCACTACTATTACTGCTACTATTGCTAGTATTACTACTACTAATACTCCAACTACTACTCCTACTACAAACACTACTACCACTAGTGATGCTCCTACTACAACTGCTACTACAACCACTAATACTTCTACTGCTGCTACTATTACTACTATAGATACTACTACTCCGACTATTACTACCACTCCTACTCAATTTCGTTGTACAACTGCTTCTACTTCTTCTTCTTCTACTACTACTACTGCGCTTGCTACTACTTCTGCTGCTAATACTACTACTGTGCCTGCTACTAATTGTGCTACTAAAACTACTACTACTACTACTACTACTACTACTGTGCCTATTACTGTTACTATTACTACTTTTGCTGCAACTACTGATACTAATACTACTGGTGGCTGTTGCTCCTACTACAACTATGGCTGCTCTGACTACTACTACTAACTATTGCTACAACTACCACTACAACAACTACTACTTCTACTACTACTTCTGCTATGACTACTACTCTAACTACGACCACTATTACTATTAGTACTACTAATACTACTACGGCTACTACCACTACTAGTACTACAACTACTATTTCTACTACAACTAATACTTTTCCTACTACTACTATTTCTACTTCAACTACTACTACAGCTACTACTACAACTACTACTAATGTAGTTGCTACTAGTACCACTACTACTACTACTACAACTACTGCTACTACTCCTACTACTGCTACTAATACTACATCTATAACTGCTACTACTGCTACTTTGACTACTGCTACTGCTTATACTACTACTTCTCCTACTGCTACTACAACAACACCTGCTACTACTGCTACTACTCCTACTGCTACTACTACAACCACCATAGCTACTACTGATAATCCTACTACGAAAGCTACTACTACTTCTTCTAGTAGTAGTGCTGCTACTATTTTTGCCATTATTGCTACTGCCACTACTACTTCTACTACTACTACTACTACTACTATTATTACTAGTACTACTCCTACTATTACTAGTACAACTCCCACTACTACAACTACTACTACTGCCGCTACAACTACAACTATAACTACTACTGCTGCTGCTACTATTTCTACTACTGCAGCTACAACTTCTGCTACTACAACTATGGCTACTGTGATTGCTACTTCTAGTACTTCTACTATAACTATTACCACTATTACTAATACTACTTCTATAACTACTATAGCTACTACCTGAAATCCAACTTATCCTTTTACTACTTATGCTACTACTACTACTACCACCAACACTAATATAGAGACTAGTACTACTACTGCTTGTAACGCTACGATTAATACCACTACTACGGCTACTACAACTACTGCTACTAATACTATTACTACTTCTCCTACTACTATTACTCCTACTATTACTACTGCTACCACTACTACAGCTACTAATACTACAACTATTATCGCAACTCCTACTACGGCTACTACTGCTACTGCTACTACTCTACAACTACTACTGCAATTACTACTACTACTACTATTGCTGCTTCCACTACTACAACTACTACTCCTAGTTCAACTACTACTGCTAATAGTACAACCACTACTCCTACTACTAGTACTACTGCTACCACGACTACAACTATTACTATTGCCGCTACCGCTACTACTACTACTACTACTGTTGTTATTACTACATTGCTGCTGCTACCACTACTGCTACTACTGCTGCTGTTGCTAACGCAGTAACCACTACCATAACTACCACTACTGCTACTCCAACTTCTATTACTACAATTACTACTACTACTGTTGCCGCTACTACCACCACTGCTTTTACTACGACTATTACTATGACCAGTACAACTACTCTTACTACTAATACTAATACTACCATTGCTATTGCTACTACTTATGCAGCTACTAATACTTCTAAAACTACAATAACTGATCCAACTACTACTCCTGCAAGTACTACTGCTACTCCTACTAAAACTACTACCGCTACAACTACTTCTGGTGCTACTAGTACTACTACTACTAAAACTTTTACAATAACTACGACCTCTACTATTAGCACCACTTCTACTCCAACTACTACTGCTAGTATGCCTACTACAGCTACTTTTGCTACCACTACTATGACTGCTACTACGGCTACTACTGCTACTACTATTACTACAATAATAACAGACGACAACTACTGTTGCTGTTGTTGCGGCTATCCTACACTACTACTGCTAATAAAAGTCGTAACTTCGACAACAACAACAAATACTGTTTGTTGCCATTACTAATATTACAACTTACTACTACTGCTATTACGACTATTCGTTCTACTAAGGATGGCTACTCGACCTACTACTTAACTAACTCTACTGCGCTACGACTACTTCTACTCCGACTACCGCTGCTGCTAATAGTGGCACTTACAACTAATGCTACAGTACTATGACCACTACGACTTACTATAAACAACGACTACGACGAATGCTACTATGGCGACTTCTACTCCTATATAACAACGACACCAATTCGACTACTATACAACAACAACTACTACTACTTAACAAAACGAATACTACTACTCCTAAATTGCTACTACGACTTCATCGCCTACGATTACTAGTACTCTACGGATACACTACTTCACTACGACTACGCTACGACTAACTACTAAAGGACATACGTTCTACTATTAACTACGAGTACTATACATGACGGCAACTCTTGCTACTGCTAATACAAATACTCACTACGAAACGATCTACTGGTACCTACTGCTTTTCTACTACTACAACCTCTATAGCTACTACTGACTACTGCCGCTGCTACTACTGCTATTGTTTAGCACTACGACTCCTACAACTACTAATGATTATAGCTACTATTGTTGCTTCTACTGTCCTACGCTACTTCTACTACACTATTACTACGACAACTGTGCTTACTATACGATTGCTACGTCAAAAAAAACTACTTCTGCTACTACTACTACGGAGCTAAACTACAGCAACAATGCTAGCACTATTCTACTGGTACTACACCAATCTACTTCCGGCGACTACTGCTTCCGACAGCCTGGACTTGCTACTATTACTACTACGTATACTACTGCTACGACTGCAACTACTACTAGTACTACTACTACTTTTGCAGCTACTGATACTGCTACAATTGTTACTACTGCTACTTCAACTACTACTCCTCCTACTCCTACTACTACTACAACTTCTCCAACTCGTGATACTAATGCTTCTACTACTGCTACTGCAATGACTACTAATACTACTAGCACTACTGCTGCAACTGCTACTACTATTACTACTACTACAACTACATCTTCTTCTACTACACCATTACTATAACTACTACTACAACTATTGCTATTACTACCCCTAGTATTGCTACAACCACTAGCACAACTGTTGCTATAACTACTACTACTACAACAACTACAACTACAACTGTAGCTACAACTACTACTACTATTATTATGACAGTTACTACTATAACTACCACAACTACTACTACTAAAACTACAATTGTGCCTTCTACTACTACTACTGCTGCTACAACTACTACTATAGCTGCTGCTACTACTGCTACTACTACCATTACTATTGCTACTATTACTACTATTTCTGCTACTACTACTGGTACTGGTTGTATTACTACTACTACTACAACTTCTACTGCTACTGCTACTACTACTGCTACTCCTACTGCTACTAGTGGTACTACTACCACTACAAATACTATTACTACTACTACTACAACAACAACAACAACTGGTACTACTGCTACTGCTGCTCCTACTAATACTACTACTATCTCTACTGCTACTGCTACTGCTACTGCTGCCACTACTGCTATAACTATTGCTACTATTACTACTATCGCTACTACTATGACAAATACTACTACTACTGTACAACCACTACTACTGCTACAACCACCACTACTATTACTTCTGCTGCTACTACTACTCCTATTACTAGTATTGCTACTACAGATGTTATTGCTGCTACTACTACCGATGCTACTGCTACTTCTGCTACTACTGCTACTACTACTACTACTACTGCTGCTGCTGCTGCTCCTCCTACAACTAATGGTACTACAACTACTGCTACTACTGCTACTACTACTCCTCCTCCTCCTCCTAATCCTTTTGTTGCTTTTACTACTACTGCTACTACTAGTATTACTACTATTACTATTGCTATTATTACGACTACTACTATTACTTCTACTGTAACTTCTGCTACTAAGATTACTTCTGCTGCGACTACTACTACTTTTACGGCTTCTATTATAACTTCTGCTACTACTGTTACTACTATCGCTAATACTACTAATACTACTCCTACTATAACTTCTGCTACTACTATTGCTACTGCCGCTACTACTAATATTATTACTTCTACTATTGCTTATATTGCAACTACAACAATAACTACTACTATTACTAGCACAACTGCTGCTACTACTACTACTATCACTACTCCTACCACTATTACTACTCCAACAACTACTGCTGCTACAACTTCTGCTACTTCTACTACCACTACTGCAACACAGCTACTACTAGTATAGTTGTTGCTACTTCTGCTGCAGCCGCTAGTGCTATGACTACAATGGCAACAACTAATATTACCAATGCTGCTACTGCTAATACTGTTGTTCCTACTACTACTAATTCTCTTACTACTACTATTTCTACTACTACTGCTGCTGCTGCTGCTGCTGCTGCTTCTGCTACAACTAATACTACTGTCGCCACTATTGCTACTGGTACTAATAATAGTACTACTACTACTACTACTACTACTACTACTACTTCTACTACTACTACTACTACTTCTAGTTCTATTACTAATTCTACTACTACAATTGCAATTGCTGCTACAACTGCTACAACTACAACAACCACTACTGCTGCTGCTGCTACTACTACTACTTGTACTACTATTACTACTCCTACTGCTGCTGCTACTGCAACTACTTCTACTTCTACTACAACTATTGCAACACAGCTACTACTACTACAGTTGCTACTACTATGACTACTGTGGCAATTACTAATACTACTAATGCTGCTACTACCACTACTACTTCTCCTACTACTATCACCATTGCTACAACAACAACTACTACTACTGCTGCTACTCCAACTAATACTACTACCGCTGCTACTACTACTGGTACTACTAATACAACTACTACTGCTACTATTACTACTACTACTACTACCACCACCACTACTGCTACCACTACTACTAGTTCTATTACTACTACTACTACTATAGCTACTGCTACTTCTACTACAACTCCTTCAACTACTTCCACTACTAATGCTACTACTGCTACCACTTCTTCGACTGCCACTACAACTATTACAGCTACTACTACTACTTATACTACTACTACTATTAGTGCTACTACTATTACTTCTACTACTGCTACTGCCACTACTACATGAACAACAACAACTACTACTACAATTGCTACAACTGCCACTAATGCTACCGCTAATTTGACAGCCACTAAAATTACTACTGCGGCTACTAGTGCTACTGTTGCTACAAAAATAACAACTACTACTACAACTACTACTACCACTACTCCTATGACTACTACTACTACTACAGGTACTGCTAGTAGTGCTACTACTACTATTATAACTACTGCTACTACCACTGCCACTACAAATATTACTATTGCAACTTCTACTACTTCTGCTACTAGCACTACTTGTCCAATGTCTATTAATACTGCTATGACTTCTGCTAATACTAGAACTGCTACTTCTACTAATACTACTATTGCTGCTACAACTACGACTACTACTAGTATTGCCACTACAACTATTAATACTACTTCTACTATTACTTCTATTACAACTACTACTACTTCTACCACTATTACTGCTACTACTACTACTACTACAACTATGACTGCAACTACTGCCAATTCTGCTACAGCAACTACTATTGCTACTACTGCTACCACTAATATGACTACTACTTGTGCTACTAAGGCTACAACTTTTACTATAATAACTACTATTACTACTAATACTGCTACTGCTGCTAGAACTAATTCTACTACTACTACTACTGCTATAACTACTGCAACTACTACTACTACTCCTACTACTTCTAATAATAATAATACTCCTCGTACTACTACTATTAGTACTGAAAATACTACTGGTACTACTACTATTAATACTGCGAATACTACTGGTACTACTATTGCTACTACAACTACTGCAACTATTGCTGCTTCAACTGCTGCTACTACTTTTACTACAACCAATACTACTACTACGATTACTTCAACTACTTTTACTGCTGCTACTACTATTGCAACTGCTGCTACTATTGTTACTTGTACTACTGCTCCTACTACTACTACAACTACTGCTACTAATACTGCTAAGACTCCTACTTCTGCCGCTAATAGTACTACTGCAACTAATACTACTACTATTAATACTACTACTACTACTACCACCACCACCACTTCTGCTACTACAATTGCTACTGCTACTGCTACTTCAACTCTTACTACTTCGACTACAACAACTACTACTAATACAACTACTTGTACTAGTACTACTATAGCTACTACTATAACTACTACTACTACCTCTGCTTCTACTACTGCTCTATCTTCTACTACTACTACAACTACTAATACAACTACTACTACTACTGCTACTCCTACTGCTATTATGATTACTACTACTACATCCACTACTCCTCCTCCTACTACTACTAATTCTGTTACTACTACTCCTCCATCATCTACTACTACTAATAGTACTATTGCTACTGCTATTGCTACTCCGATTGCTACTACTACTGCTACTACTATTGTTCCTATTACTAGCACTACCACTACTTCAGCTACTACTAGTTCTACTACTACGATTTCTACAACTGTTGCTTTGACTACTACTACTACTACTACATCTACTCCTTCTGCTACTACTGCTACAACTACTACTACTACTACGACTACTACTACTGCTGCTGCTACTACTACTGCCATTGTAACTACTACTGCTACTACTACTACTATGACTACAACTACTCCTACTGCTATTTCTCCAACTACTACTACTGCTCCTAGGACAGCTACTATTACTACTACTATTATCGCCACTATAACTTCTACTACTATTGCTACTACTGCTACTACTACTACTAGTACAACCACTACCCTTGCTTCTATTGGTACTATTGCTTCTACTACTACTACTCCTACTACTACTACTTATACTACTATTACTACTACTACAGCTACTGTTACTACTGCTGCTATGACTACTAGTGCTACAATTTTTGCTACTACTACTACTACTGCAACTACATCTACTTTTTCTACTACTACCACTACTATAACTATTACTACAACTATTGCCAATACTACTCCTAGTGTTTCTACAACTACTAGTAAAGCGACTTCTATTACTACTAATATAATTACAGCTACTACTACTCCTACTACTACTATTACGATGACAGCTACTATTAAAACTACCACAACTACTACTACTACTACTACAACGATTGATTCGACTACTACTACTACAGCTACTCCTACTACTACTACAACTACTGCTACAACAACTACTACAGCTGCTGCTACTGCTACTACTACTGCTACCACAACTATTTCTATTGCTTCTACTACTACTACTTCTGCTAATACAACTGCTATAGCTTCGATTACTACTACTACAACAACTGCTACTGTTACTACTATTGCTACTACTACAAATGCTTCTCCTACTGCTAATAGTGGTACTACTAATACTAATACTACTACTACTACTACTACTACTACTTTTAGTTCTACTACTACTTCTACTACTACTATTGCTACTACTGCTACAAGTGCTACGACTACTACAACTACTACTAATACTACTGCAACTACTACTCCTACTACCGCTGATGCAACTACTGCTACTTCTACTACAACTGCTGCAACACAACTCTGTTCCTACGGTTGCTGCTACTATAGCTGTTACTGCTACTACTATGACTACTGTGACAACTACTAATACTACAAATCCTGCTGCTGCTGCTACTACTACTTCACTTACTACTATTACCACTGCTACTTCTGCTACTACTACTGCTACTGCTGCTGCTACTCCAACTAATACTACTGCCGCTACTACTACTATTGGTACTACTAACGTTACTACTACTACTACTATTGCTGCTGCTACTACTACTACTACTACTACTACTACTACTACTTCTAGTTCTATTACTACTTGTACTACTACTTCTAGTTCTATTACTACTTCTACTACTACTATTGCTATGGCTACTTTCACTAGGACATCTTTCACTACTTCCACTACTACTACTGCTACTACTGCTACCACTTCTTCGACTGCCACTACAACTACTACTCCTACTACTACTATTTCTACTACTGCTACTAGTATCGCTACTAATATTACTACTACTACTACTATTGCCACTACTACAACAACAATTGCTACTACTGCCACTTTTGCTACCACTAATTTGACTATCACTAAAGTTACTACTGCTGCTACTACTATTTCTTCTACTACTGCTACTAGTGCTACTGTTGCTACAAGAATAACAACTACCACTACAACTACTACTACCACAACTCCTATGACTACTACTACTGCTACTGCAATAGCTCCTAGTGCTACTACTACTACTACTACAACTACTGCTACTATTGCTGCTACTACGAGTGTTACTACAATTACTTCTACTGCTTCTGCTACTAGTACTACTTGTCTTACTACAATTAGTACTGCTATGACATCTACTACTACTACAACTACTACTCCTACTAATACTACTATTGCTGCTACTATCGCGGCAACTAATAGTATTGCCACTGCAACTATTAATACTGCTTCTACTACTATTGCTATTACTACTACTTCTAGACCTATTACTGCTACTACTACTGCTTCTACTACTTCTACTACTATTGCTACTACTGCGACAACTGCTATGACTGCAACTACTGCTACTTCAGCAACTATAGCTACTACTGCTAGTACTGCTACCACTAATATGACTTCTACTTGTGCTACTAATGCAATGACTATTACTATTATAACTACTACTGCTGCTACTCCTGGTAGAACTAACGCCACTACTATTACTGCTGCTATAATAATTGCAACTTCTACCACTAATCCAACTAGTACTGCTATTGCTACAACTACTACTTCTACACCAACTACTACAATTACTACTACACGACAAATTCTACTACTACTACCAATACTACTACTGCTGTTGCTACCACCACTACTTCTACTACTACTACTATTACTACTGCAAATACTACTTGCACTACTACTATTCCTACTACGAATACTACTAATACTACTACTACTACAACAACTACTCCAACCATTGTTGCTACTGCTGCTGCTACTACTTTAACTACAACCACTACTGCTATGATAATTACTACTACTACTTTTTCTACTACCACAACAGCTAGTACACCTACTACTACTATTGCAACTACAGCTACTTCTACTACTTGTACTATTACTCCTACTGCTACTATAATTACAACAACTACTACTAATACTACTATGACTCCTTCTTGTGCTACTAATACTACTATTGCAACTAATACTACTTCAACAAAAACTACTGCTACTAATACGACTATTGGTACCGCTACAACTCCTACCACTACTACTACAACTACTAGTACTATTACTACTACAAGTATTAGTACTATTTGAGCTACTACAACAACAACTACTTCTACTTATGCTTCTACTACTGCTCCATCTTCTACTACTACTACTACTACAACTAGTACTACTACTATTGCTACTACTACTGCTACTACTACTAATTCTGTTACTACTACTACTCCATCTTCTACATCCACTAGAACTATTGCTACTACTACTGCTACTCTGATTGCCACCAGTACTACTACTACTATTGTTATTACTACTACTACTACTATTACTACTTCAGCTACTACTAGTTCTACTACTATAATTTCCACTACAGCAGTTGCTACTACTACTACTACTGCTACTCTAGCTACTACTTCTACCCCTTTTGCTACAACTACTATAGCTACTACTACTACTACGACTACTACTGCTGCTGCTACTACTACTACTACTGCTACTGCTGCCACAACTGCTATAGCTACTACTATGACTATTGCTACTACTATTGTCGCTCCTACTACTACTACTACTACTACTACTACTACACGACACGACGACGACTATACTATCTGACTGACTACTAACTACTACTACTACTACTACTACTACTACTACTACTACTACTACTACTACTACTACTACTACTACTACTACTACTACTACTACTACTACTACTACTACTACTACTACTACTACTACTATGATAACTACTACTATAGCTACTAATACTACTACGACTGCTACTAATTCTACTACTTCTGCTACTTCTGCTGTCGCTGCTAAACTAGTGCTAGTACTGCTCTACTTCTTATACTACTACTCCTACTACTGTCACCAATAGCAACACCAGTAATAGCAGCAATAGTTGTAGTAGTAGTAGCAGTATGAGAAGTAGTTGTAGTAGTAGTAGTAGCAATAGTAGTAGTAGTAGTACTAATAGTAGGAGAAGTAGTTAGTAGTAGGAGGAGGAGGAGGAGAAGTAGTGGTCAAAGCTGTAGTTTTAATAGTTATAGTAATAGCAAAAGTAGCAACGGTAGTAGTTGCAATAGTAGGAGTGGTAGTAGTAATTGTAGTTGTAGTAGTAGTTGTAGTAGTAGTAATAGCAATAGTAATAATAGTGGTAGTCATGTAGGAGTAATGGTAGTAGTAGTAATAGCAGCAGTAGTTGTAGTAACAATAGTAGCAATAGCAGCAGGAGTACTATCAATAGTAGTAGTAGTAGTAGAATTAGTAGCAGAAGTAGTAGCGGTAGTCATAGCAGTAGGAGAAGTAGGCTAGTTCCAGTTGCAGTAGTAGCAATAGCAGTAGCGACAGTAGTAGTAGTAGTAGTAGCAGCAGGAGCAGTAGTGGTAACAGGTGCAATAATAGCAGCAGTAGTACTAGTAGAAAATGTAGAGCAGTCACAAAAGTAGTAGTAGTTGTAGTAGTAGTAGTTGTAGTAGTAGCAGTGCAATGTTAATAGTAGTAGTACTAGTGGTAGTAGTGGCAGCAATAGCAGTAGTAGCAATGATAGTAGTAGTTGCTTTAGTGGTACTAGTACTTGTAGAATTGATTGTTGCAATCTTAGTAATAGTAGCAATAGTAGAAGTAGCGACAACAGTAGTTCTAGCAGTAGTAGTAGTAACAGTACTATAGGTAGTAACAGAAGTAGTAGTAGGAGGAGAACTAGTAATAGTAGCTATAGTAGTAGTAGTGGTAATAGTAGTCACAGTAGGATTAGTAGCGGTAGTACTGGTAGTAGAAGTAGTGGTAGTAGTCGTAGCGGTAGTTCTAGTAGTAGTGGTAGTAGGAGAAGTAGTAGTTGAAGCAATAGCATTAGTTGACACAAAAGTAGTAGTAGTCATAGGAGTAGTAGAAGTAGCAGTAGTAGGAGAAGTAGCAGTAGTTGTAGGAGTAGTGGTCATAGGAGTAATAGTAGTAGCAGTTGTAATACTAGCCATTATAGTAGTAGTTGCAATACTTATAGGTGTAGCCGTAGTTGTAGTAGTAATAGTAGTAGTAGTATTAGGGGTAGCAACAGTAGCAATGGCACTAGTAGTGGAAGTACGAGTACTAGCAATGGTAGTTGGAGAAGTGGTAGTAGTAGTAGTAGTACTAATAGTAATAGCAGCAATAGTAGTAGTAGCAGTAGTGGTAGTAGTAGTAGGAGAAGTAGTAGTAGTAGCAGTAGTAGTAGAAGAAGTAGGAGTAGTAGTCATTGTAGTAGTAGTACTAATAAAAGTGGTAGAAATAGTAGTAGTTGTTGTTGTTGTAATAGGCGTAGTAGTGATAGTAGTTGCAGTAGTAGCAGTAATAGTACTAGATATACTTTTTGTAGTAATAGTAGTAGAAGTACTAGTAGAAGTTGAAGCTATATTAGAAGTTGTAGTAGTTGTTGTTGTAGCAGTTATAGCAGCAGCAGCAGTAGTAGTAGTCACGGTAGTAATAGTTGTAGTAGTAGTAGTAGTAGCAGCAATAGGAGCAATACTAGTTGTTGTAGTAGTCGTAGCAGTAATTGTATTTGTAGTAATAATAGTAGTAGTTATACTAGTAATAAGAATAGTGCTAGTAGTATTTGTAGTAGTAGTAACAACAGCTATGGTAGTGGTAGTTGTAGTAGCAGTAGTAGTAGAGTAGTAGGAGAAGTACTAGTTGAAGTAGTAGTAGTCGTAGTGGTAGTTGTAGCAGCAGTCCTAGAAGTTATAGTAGCGCTGGTAGCAATAGTAGAAGTAGTATTAGTAATAGTAGTAGTGGCGGTAGGAGCTATAGTAGCAGTAATAGTAGTGGTAGTAGTTATATTAGTATTAGTTGTTGTTGTTGTACTAGTAGTAGTAGTAGCAGTAGCAGTAGTAGAAGTAATAGTAGTTGTTGTTGTGGTAGTAGCAATTGTAGCATTAGTAGTAGTAGTAGGAGTAGTAGTAGTAGTTGTTGTGGTTGTTGTAGTAGTAGCAGCAGCAATAGTATTAGTAGAAGTTGCGATAGTAGCATTAGTAGTAGTAGAAGCAGAAGAAGCAGAAGTAGAAGAAGTAGTAGTCGTCATAGTAGCAGCAGTAGCAGCTGTAGTTGTAGTAGTAGCATTAGTTGCAAATGTCGTTGTAGTAGTAGAAGTACTAGTAGTAAGGGAAGTAGCAGTAGTAGTTGTAGTAGCAGTAGCAGTAGTAGCTATAATAGTTGTAGTAGTAGTAAAAGTTGATGCAGTAGTATTAGTAGCGTCAGTAATTATAGTAATAGTAGTAGCAGTGTAGTAGTAGCAGTACTAGTATTAGTAGTAAGAGTGGGAGAAGTAGTAGCGGAGGCATTAGCAGTAGTTGAGGTAGAAGTAGTAGTAGTTTTAGTACTAGCAGAAGTAGGCATAGTAGCAGAAGTTGCAGTAGTCGTAGTAATAGCTGTAGTCATAGTAATAGTAGCACTCATTGTAGTTGTTTTAGCCATAGCTATAGCCATAACAGTATTAGTAATAGCGAAAGTAGTAGTGACGGAGAAGTGCTGCTAGTACTTGTGGTAGTAGTAAAAGTAGTAGTAGTACTAGTGGTAGTCGTAGTCGTAGTAGTCGCAACAGTAGTAGTAGTAGTGGAAGTTGAAGTAGTAGTCGTGGTAGTTGAAGTAGTAGTCGTGGTAGTTGTAGTAGTAGTTGAAGTAGTAGTAATAGCAACAGAATTAGCCACAGTCGTAGTAGTAGTAGTAGTAGTTATTGTTGTTGTTGTTATTGTTGTTGATGTCGGAGTAGTTGTAGTAGTAGAAGTAGCCGTAGTAGTAATAGTAGCAGCAGTAGTAGAAGAAGTAGTAGCTGCAGCAATAGTAGTAGTAACAGTATGAGTAGTAGCAGTATTACTAACAGTTGTATTGGTAGCAGCAAAAGTAGTAGCAGTAGTACTAGAAGAAGCAAAAGTAGTAGTTGCAAGAGCTGTAGCAACAACAGCAGTAGTAGTAGTATTTGCAGGAGTGGTAATAGTAATCGAAGTAGTGGTTGCAGTAGTAGTTGCAGCTGTATTAGTGGCAGTAGCAGTAGGAGTGGCAGTTGTAGTAGCAGTAGTAGAAGTAATAGTAGTAGTAGTACTACTACTACTACAACTACTACCACTGCTACAACTACTACCACTACTAGTAGTAGTAGTACTACTACTACTACCACTACCACTACCACTACTGCAGCTACTACAACAACTATAGCTACTACCGCTACTACAGCTACGACTGCTACTACTAGTACTTCTACTATGGCTACTAGTGCTAGTAGTAGTAGTAGTAGTACTACTACTACTATTACTTCTATGGTTGCTACGTCAACTACTACATCTAATACTACAACTACTACTATTGCCGCTACTACTACTAATACTACTACTAATGTTGCTACTGCTCCTACAACTACTGCTACTACTACTACTACTACTACTAGTACCAATACTACTACTACTTCTACAACTACCACTACTAGTAGGACAACTATTACTACTGCTACTATGGATGCTACTATAGTAATACTACTACTAGTGCTACGAGTACCACTACTACAGCTATCTCTTCTACTATTACTATTTCTACTGCTGCTGTTGCTTCTACTCCTACTACTACTCCTACTACTACTACAACTACTACTGCTACTGCTGCTGCTACGACTACTACTACCACTATTATTGCTGCTGCTGCTACTACTACTACTACTACTACTATGATAATTGCTACCACCGCTACTACAACTACTGCTATCGCTATTGCAACGACTACTTCTGTTACTACTAATACAACTACTACTCCAACTACTACTCCTTCTACTGCTGCTGCCATTGCTACGACTACATATGCTACTACAGCTATTACCACTAGTACCCCTACTTCTACTACCTCTCCAACTACTACTGCTACGGCTACCACTGCTTCTACAATAACTACTACTACCATTGCTACTACAACTACTACTTCTGCTACTACTACTACTACAGCAACAACATCAACAACAACAATAATAACAACAAACACTACTACTACTAATACCACTACTACTAGTGCGACTACTACTACAACTACAACTACTACTACTACTGATACTACTGCTGCTGCTGCTACTGCTGCTACTACTACTACTACTAGTAAGACTGCAACTATGACTACTATTGCTACTACTACAACTACTGCTACTTCTGCTACAACTACTATTGCTCCTAATACTTCTACTACAACTACAATTGTGGCTAGTGCTACTACTACTACAGTAATTACTACTTCTCATATTACTACTACTTCTGCTACTACTTCTTCTACGACTACTGTTGCTAATATACGACAATTGCTTCTGCTACTACTAGTACAACTAGTACAACTGCTGCTACTACGAGAATTACTACTACTCCTCCTCCTACTACTACTAGTACAATTTCTACTTGTACTGCTGCTACTGGCACTCCCACTACTACTACTACTACGACTACTACTACTGCTACTACCACTACTACTTGTACTACTACTACTATAACTACTACTATAACTACTACTAGTACTATTTCTGCTACTATTGCTTCAAATGTACTATTACTTCTACTACTACTAAGACAACTACTGCAGCTGCTACTCCTAGTCCTACTACTATAACTACTACAACTAATATGACTACTGCTACTACTATTACTACTAGTTCTACTTCTACTAGTACTACTACTACTGCTGCTATTACTATCACTACTACTACTGCAGCTACAACTGCTGCTACGACTACCACTATGGCTACGAGTGCTGTTGCTACTTCTACTACTCACACAACAATAACTATTACTACAACTACTACTACTACTACTGCGGCTTCTACTACTACTACTACTACTAATACTACTGCCACTATTACTACTACTGCTGCTACTTATACTAATGCTACTGCTACTGCTACTGCTACTACTACTACTACTACGGCTACTACCACAACTACTGCTACTACTATGACTGCTACTAACTACTACTTCTAATACTTTCACTACAGCTACTGCTACTACTACTACTGCTACAACAACATCTACGGCTGCTCCTACAGCCGCTACTTCTTCTACTAAAGGTACTACTACTAAAACTACTATTGTTGTTGCTAGTATTGCTACTACAGCAGCTGCTGCTATGATTACTAGTACAACTACTGCTACTTCTACTACTACTACTACTTCTACTACTATTATTATTGATACAACTACTACTACTTCTACTACTACTGCTACTACTAGAACAACCACTTTTCATACAACTACTAATACCCTTACTATTGTTGCTTTTTCTACTACTGCTATTACTATTATGGCTAGTACTAGTACTACTACACCTACTACTACGACGTCTACAACTACTTCTATTACTACTTCTACTACTACTTCTTCTAGCACTACTACTACTACTACTACTGTTATTGCTACTACAGCTACTACTACTAGTAGTAGTGCTACCATGACTATTGATTCTTCTGCTGCTGCCACTACTTCTACTACTTTAACTGTTACTACTGGTACTGCTCTACCACTGCGACTGCATCTACTACTGCTTCTGCTCTACCTCTGCAACTACCGCTACTACTGCAATTGCTACACCTGCTACTTCTGCCACTACAATTACTTCTTCCATAGCAACTATTACTACTACTATTAATACTAATACTTCTGCTACTGCGACTTTAACAGCAAATGTTACTATTGCTACTACGACGGCTACTGCTATAAGTACTGCTGCTACTACTGCTACAACTACTACTACTACTACTACTACTACTAAAACTACAATTGCTCCCACTACTCCTATTACTACTAGCACAACTACTATTACTGTTGCAACTACTACTATTGCTACTACTACAATTGCTACCACTACTTCAACTACTATTGCTACTGTTCTGCTATAGTTACTACTATTAGAACTACTATTGCTACTACAACTGCTACTACAGGTAATATTGTTATTGCTGCTATAACTAGTACTCGTAAAATTACTACCACAAATACTGCTGCTGCTACTATTGCTACTGCTACTACTACTACAACTACTGCTGCTGTTGCTCTTGCAGCTAGCATTGCTACAGCTACTATAATTACGATTACTACTGCAACTACTCCTACAGCTACTACTATTACTACTGCAACTGCCGCTGCTACAACTATAGCTACTACTACTACTATTACTACTATTACTACTACTGCTGCTGCTACTACTATTACTACTACTACGACTACTTCTCCTACTACCACTTTTGCTACTGATTCTACTACTGCTGCTACTACCATTACTATTATTACAACTACTTCTCCTCTTACCACTTTTCCAACTGATTCTACTACTACACTACTACTGCTTCAAATACAACAACTACTACTCTTACCACTGCTACTTTTCCTATTACTACATCTACCATGACTACGGCTACTTCTGCTACTACTTCCACTACAACTACTATTGCTACTATTGCTGCTACTACTGCTGTTAATACTATTTCTATTACTGCTGCTACCACTGCTACTATTGCTACTACTACTATTTTTATTACTACTACTACTACTGCTACTACCACTACAACAACAGCAACAACAACAACTACTACTATTACAACTACTACTGCTACAACTAGTGCTACTACTACTCGTACTACAACTGCCACTACCATTACCACTAATACTACTATTATTACTTTTACTATTACTACTACTACTACTACTATTATTACTACTGCTACTACTACTACTATTACTACAACTCCTAATACAACTACTACAACTACTATTACTACTACTACAACTTCAGCTACTACTGCTACTATTATTTCTACTAGTACTACTACTACTAATTCTCCTACTACAATAACAACAACTACTAACTATGCTACTACTACTATTCCTCCTACTACTATAACTACTGCTACTACTATATCTATTACCACAGCTACTTCTAGAACTACTACTATTAATAATACTACTACTACTAATACTACTACTACTACTCCCACTACTACAACTACTACTACTTCTACTGCTACTGCTACAACTACTAGTCTTACTACAGCTACTACTACTACTAGTACTACTTCTACTTCTACTACTATTACTACTCCTACAACTACTACTACATCTACAATGGCTACCAGTACTACTACTACTATTATTATTATAAATTCTTCTACTACTACTACTACTCCAACTACTGCTGCCACTCTGCTCCTACTTCTACTACTATTACTATAGCTACTGCTATTATTGCTGCAATGACGGCAACAACTACTACTACAACTACCTCTGCTACTACAGCTAGGACTGCTACTATCAATGTTACTGCTATTACCCCAACTACTACTACCACTGATACTACTACTGCTATTGCTACTTCCACTATGACCACTACTGCTACTACTACTACTACTACTACTTCTTCTCCTACTACTACTGCTACTCATAATACTGCTAGAACGACTACTGCTACTGCTACTACCAATGCTAGTACAACTACTACTACTAGTGCTACTATTATGAATGCCACACTATTACTATTGTTGCCGTTGCTGCTACTACTACATGACCACCATTACTGCTACTCTGGCTACTACTACTACTAGTACTACTACTGCAGCTACAACTACTAGTACTACTATTCCTACTATTACTTTTCCAACTACTATTACTACTCTCACTAATTCTATTACTACAACTACTGCTACTACTACTTTTCCAACTACTATTACCACTGTGACTAATTCTGTTACTACAACAACTACTACTCTTACTAATACTTCTGTTGCTACTACTACTACTATTAGGACTAATATTACTACTACTACTCTTACCGCTACTACTACAACTACTACTTTTGCTACTACTACTACGACTGCTATTACTTCTACTATTACTAATACCACTACTCCTGCTTTTGCTACTACTACTGCCACTACTAATACTACTACTATGGCAACTACTACTACTACTACTAATCCTACTACTACAACTACTACTGCTACTACTACTGCTACTACTATAGCTATTGTTACTGCTATTGCTACTACTATTACTTCTGCTACAACTACAACAACAACTACTACTCTTGCTACTATTGCAACTACTTCTAATACAACTACTATAGCTACCACTGCTACATCCACAACTGCCGCAACCATTGCTGCTACTCCTAATTCTACTACTACTGCTAGTACTGTGACTAATACTATTACTACTATTACCCCAACTACTGTGACTACTATTAATACTACTACTGTTGCTGCTACTACCACTACCACTACTACTGCTGCTACTACTACTACTTCTTCTCCGACTACTACTTCTTCTACTACTACTATTGCTTCTACTAGTACTACTATTATTACTACTCATACTCAAGCTATAGCTACTACTATTGCTCCTACTACTGCAACTACTGCTATTGCTACTACTACAACAACTACAACTACTACAATCGCAACACTATCACTATTGTAACTATTACTATTACTAGTACTATTACTAAAATTGCTACGACTAATGTTACAACTACTTCTAGTACTACCACTTTTGCTACTACTACAACTACAACTACTGCCACTACTAATGCTACTACTGCTACTTTTCCTAAAACTATTACTACTGCAACTACTTCTATTACTACAAATACAGCTACTCCTAGTAATACTACTACTACTTTTGCTACTATAAGAACTACTACTACTACTATTATTACTACTACTACTATGACTACTTCTACCACTTCTACTACTATTTCTGCTACTACTATAACTACTGCTTTTGATACTACTGCTATGAATATTGCTACTACTACTACTACTACCACCACTACTACTACTTCAGCTTCTACTACTACCACTAATACTACTACTACTACTACTATGGCAACTACTACTACTACTCCTCCTCCTACTTATACTACTACAGCTACTACTGCCACTAGTATTGCTACTACTACTATTACTTCTACTACTTCTACTACTACAACTACAACTACTACTAATAGTAGTAGTTATTATTGTAGCAGCAGCAATAGTAGGAGTTGTAGTAGTAGTAGTAATAGTAGTAGTAGCAGTAGGAGTAGTAGTAGTAGTAGTGGCAGTAGCAGAAGCAAGTGTAGCAATAGTTGTAGTAGTAGGAGAAATAATAGGAGCAGTTGTAGTAGTACCAGCATTAACACCAGTAGTAGTAGCAGTAGTAGTCGTAGGAGTAGTAGTGTAGTAGTAGCCGTAATAGTAGTAGTAGTAGTTGTTGCAATAGTTGTAGTTGTCATAGTAATAGTAGCAGTTGTGGCTGTAGTAGTAGTTGAAGTAGTTGAAGTAGTAGCAGTAGTAGTCAGAGTAGGTGTAGGCGTAGGAGTAGTAGTTAGAGTAGCAATATTAGTGGTAGTAGTTGTAGGAGTAGTAGAAGTAGTGTTAGTATTAGTAGTATTATTACCAATAGTAGAGGTTGTAATAGTAGTAGAAGTAGTAGTAGTAGTAGTTGTTGTTGTTGTTGTTGTCATTATTGTTGGAGTAGTAGCTATAGTAGTAGTGGTGGTGGTAGTAGTAGTGGTAGTCATAATAGTAGTGGTGGTAGTAGTAGTAGTTGTTGTTATTATTGTTGTTGTTGTACTAGTAGTTATAGAAGTAGTACCAAAGGTAATAGTATGAGCTAGAGTAAGAGTCCTAGGAGTAGTAGTAGTTGGAGTATGGGTTTTAGTAGTTGAAGGAGTTGTAGTGGCAGAAGAAGTTGGGGTACGAGGGATAGTAGTACTAGTTGTCAGAGTAATAAGTGTAGTAGTAGAAGCAGTAGTAGGAGTAGGAGTAGGAATAGTGGTAGTAGTAGTATAGTAGTAGTAGTAGTAGTAGTAGCAGCATCTCTAGTTGGATTATTGGTAGTAGGAGCAGTAGTAGTAGAAATAGTGAAAGTTGAAGGAGTAGTATTTGTACTAGTAGTCATAGTTGTAACTATTATGTAGTAGTAGCAGTAGAAGTAGTAGTTGTAGTTGTAGTAGCAGTAGCAGTATTAGTAACAGGAGCAGTAGTACAAGTAGTAGTAGTAGTAGTAGTAGTAGTAGTAGTAGTAGTCATAGTAGTAGTAGTAGTAGTAGTAGTATTAATATTAGTTGTAGCAGTATTAGTAGTAGTAGTAGTAGTGGTAGTAGGAGTGTAGTAGTAGTAGTTATTATTATAGGAGTAGTCGTAATAGTACTAATTGTAGCAGCAGTAGTAGTCATGGTAGCCGTAGCAACAACAGTCGTAGTAGTAGGAGGAGTAGGAATTTAGTTGGAGTAGTAGTAGTAGGGGTTCTAGTCATAGAAGTTGTAGGAGTGTTAGGACTAGTAGGTAGTCATAGATGTTTTGGGAGTGTTTGTTGTAGTAGTAGTTGCTGTAGTAGTAGTAGGAGTTGTAGTAGTAGTAGTATAAGGAGGAGTGTCAGAATTAGTAGTAGTAGTAGTAGTAGTAGTAGTAGTAGTAGTAATTGTACTAGTAGTAGAACTAGTAGTTGTAGTGGTTATCGTTGTTGTTCTTGTAGTAGTAGTAGCACCAACAGCAGCAGAAGTAGTAGTAGGAGTTGGAATAGGAGTAGTAGTAGGCGTAGTAGTTATAGCATTAGGTGTAGTAGAAGTAGTAGGAGTAGAACTAGCAATAGGAGTTGGAGTAGGAGTAGTAGTAGCCATAGTAGTAGGAGTAGTAGGAGTAGTAGGAGTAGGAGTAGGAATAGGAATTGTAGTAGTAGTAGAACTAGTAGTAGTGTTAGTATTAGTAGTAGTAGTACCACTAGTAGTTGGAGCCGTACTAGTAGCAATTGTACTAGTAGTAGTAGTAGTAGTAGTTGTTGTTCTAGTAGTAGTCGTAGTAGTAATAGTAGTAGGAGTAGTAGTAGCAGTAGCAGCAACAGTAGTAGTAGTTGAAGTAGTAGTTATAGTAGTAGTAGCAGCAGGAGGAGGAGTAGTAGAAGTAATAACAGCAGTAGTAGTAGTTGTAGTAGTAGTAGTAGTAGTAGCAACAGCAGTAATAGTAGTAGTCATAGTAGTGGTAGCCATAGTAGTAGTAGGAGAAGTTTTAGTAGTACTTGTAGTAGTATTAGCAAGAGTAGTAGTAGTAGAAGAAGTAGCAGTAGTTCTAGTAGTAGTAGTAATAGTAGTAGTATTAGTCGTAGGAATAGAAGTAGTAGTAGCCGAAGTAGTTGCAAAAGTAGTTGTAGCTATTGCAGCATTAGTAGTAGTTGTTATAATAGTTGTATTGGCAGAAGTTGCAGTAGGAATGGTAGGAGTAACAGTAATAGTAGTTGTAGAAGTGGCAGTAGTAGTAGAAGTAATAGTTGTACTAGTAGTTGGTGGAGTAGTAGTAATAGTAGTAGTAGTAGTTGTTGTTGTTATTGTTGTAGAAGTGGTGGTGGTAGTAGTAGTAGTATTAGATGTAGTAGCCATAGTAGTAGTAGAAGTACTAGTAGGAGTAGCAGTGGTAGTTGTATGAGTAGTAGCAGTTGGAGTCGGAGTAGTAGCAGTAGCAGTAGTTGTTGTTGTAGTTGTAGTAGTCATAGTAGTAGTATTAGTAATAGTAGTATTGTGAGTAGTAGAAGAAGAAGAAGTAGTATCATCAGTAGTAGCAGTAGTAGCTATTGCAGTAGTAGTAGTAGCATTTGTAGTAGTGGTAGTAGTATTTGTTGTAGTACTAGTAGTTGTAGTAGCAATAGTAGTAGAAGTAGTAGTTGCATTAGTAGTAGTGGTAGTAGTAATAGTAGTAGTATTACCAGTAGTAGTAGTAGTAGTAGCCGTAGATTTAGTATTGGTGGTGGTGGTGGTGGTAGTAGTAGTAGTAGTAGAAGTAGTGGCAGTCATATTAGTAGTAGTAGTCGTAGTACTAGTAGTAGTTGAGGTGGTAGTGGTAATAGCTGTAGCAGTAGCAACACCTATAGTAGCAATAGTAGTAATAGTAGTAATAGTATTAGCAGAAGCAGTTGTAGTAGTAGCAGTTATTGGAGTAGTTGTAGTACAACAAGTTGCAAAAGTAGTGTGGTAGTAGTAGAAGTAGTAGTAGTAGTGGAGATAGTAGTAGTCGTAGTAGTAGCTGTAGTAGTAGAAGTAGAGTAGCAATGGTAGTAGAAGTATTTGTCATAGTTGAAGTAGTAGTAGTATTAGTAGTTCTAGTAGTAGTAGTAGTAGGAGTAGTAGTGCTAGCAGTAGGAATTGTAGGAGTAGTAATTATTGTAGTAGTAGTAGTTGTATTAGTAGTAGTAGTAGCAGCAGTAGGAGGAGGAGGAGTAGTACTAATAGTAGTAGTTGTAATAGTAATAGTAGTAGTTGTTGCTATAGTACTAATAGTAATAGTAGTAGTAGTGGTGGAAGTAGAAGTAGTAGTAGTAGAAGAAGAAGGGGTTGTAGTAGGAGTAGCAATAGGAGTGCGAGTAGCAGTTGCAATAGTAGTACTAATAGTAGTAGGAGTAGTAGTAGGAGTAGTAGTAGTAATAGTAGTTGTAGTAGTAGTAGGACTAGTCGTAGGTGTATTAATAGGAGCAGGGGTTGCAGTAGTAATAGTAGTCGTAATAGTAGTAGTAGTAGTAGTAGTAGTAGTAGTAGTAGTAGTAGTAGTATGTGTACTGGTAATAATAGTAGTATTTGTAGTATGTGTGGTAGTAGTAGTAGGAGGAGTAGTAGTAGTAGTAAAAGAAGTAGTTGTTGTTGTTGTAGTAAAAGTAGTAGTAGTAGCAATAATAGTAGTAGTAATAGTAAAAGTAGTGGTAGTAGTACTAGTAATAGTAGTAGTAGCAGTAGTAGTAGCAGCAGTATCAGTAATAGTAGTATTAGTAATAGTAGGATTAGTAGTAGTGGGAGTAGGAGTAGTTGAAGGAGTAGCAGTAGAAGCAGTAGCTATAGTAGCTGTAATAGTAGTAGTAGTTGTTGTTGTAGTACTACTACTACTAATAATAATAATAGTAGTTGTAGTAGTAGCAGTAGTAGCAATAATAGTAGTATTAGTTGTAGTAATAGTAGTAGTTGCAGTAGGTGCATTAGGAGTAATAATAGTAGTAATAGTACTAGTAGCAGTAATAGTAGTACTAGTAGTAGTAGTAGTAGTAGCAGCAGCAACAGCAGTAAAAGTAGTCCTAGTAGTTGTAGTTGTAGTACTAATAGTGGCAGTTGTAATAGTAACTGCAGCATTAGCAGTAGTACTAGAAGTAGTAGTAGAAGTAGTTGGTCTTATCGTAGTTGTAGTTGTAGTAATAGTAGTAATAGTAGTAGTAGTTGTTGTTGTTGTTGTAGTAGTAGGAGTAGTAGTAGTAGTTGGAGTAGTAGTAGAAGTAGTAGGAGTGGTAGTAGTAGTAGTAGTTATAGTAGCAGTAGTTGTAGTAATAGTAATATTAGTAGTAGTC
Source organism: Trichopus zeylanicus subsp. travancoricus (assembly GCA_005019695.1). Classification (NCBI taxonomy): domain Eukaryota; kingdom Viridiplantae; phylum Streptophyta; class Magnoliopsida; order Dioscoreales; family Dioscoreaceae; genus Trichopus; species Trichopus zeylanicus. The sequence goes on from RXID01021929.1 coordinate 93,698, forward strand.
GAAGAAGAAGAAGTAGTAGTAGGTGTAGTAGCAGTTGCCATAGTGTAAGAGCAGTAATGGTAGTCGTAGTAGTGGTAATAGTAGTAGTAGAAATAGTAGTTGTAATAGTTGTAGTAGCTGTAGTTATAGTAGAAGAAGTAGTAGCAGTTGTTGTAGTAGTAGTAGCAGTAGTAGTAATGTTAGTAGTAGTAGTAGTAATTATAGTAGTAGTAGTAGTAGTAATAGAAGTAGTACTAGTACTAAGAGTAGTCCTTTTTGTTGGTGTATTAGGAGTGGCTGTAGTTGTAGAAGTACAGAAGTGGTAATAGTAGTAGTAGTAGCAGTAGCAGTAGTAGTAGTTGTAGTAGTAGTAATAGTAGTTGTTCTAGTGGTAGTAGTTGTGGTGGCAGTTGTAGTTTTAGTTGTAGTAGTAGTAGAAGTAGTAGTAATAATAGTGATAGTGGTAGTACTAGTTATAGTGATAGTAGTACTAGTAGTAGTTGTTATGGAAGCAACTACAGCATTAGTAGTAGTAGGACTGGTACTAGTAGTAGTAATAGTAGTAGCATCAATAGTAGTAGTAGTTGTACTAGCAGCAGTTGTATTAGTAGCAATAGTTAGAGTAGTAGTGGTAGTTGCAGCTGCAGTGGCAATAGTAGCAGACATAGCAATTGTGGTAGAAGTTATCATAGTAGCAGTAGGAGCAGTAGTAGAAGTAGTAGTAGTAGTTAGAAGTAATAGTAGCAGTATTAGTAGTAGTGGCACTAGCACTAGCAGTAGCAATAGTAGTAGTAGTAATTAGTAGTAGTAGTAGTCATAGCAGTAGTCGTAGCAATAGTAGTAGTAGCAGTTGTACTACTAGCAATCGTCGTTGTACTAGTAGTAATAGTAGTAGCAGTTGCAAAGTGGGAGCAGCAGCAGTAGCAATAGCAGCAACAGTAGTAGTTGTAGCAGTTGTAGTCGCATTAGTAAAAGTAGCAGTGGTAGTAGTAGTAGTCATAGTTGTAGTAGTAGGAGTAGTAGTTGTAGCAGTAATAGTAGTAGTTGTTGTTATAGTAGTAGTAGATGTTGCAGCGACACTCGTAACCACAGTAGTGGTCATAGCAATAGTCCTAGTAGCAGTAATAGCAGTAATAGTAGCAGTAGGAGTAGTTGTTGTAGTAGTAGCCATAGAAGTAGAAGTAATAGTAGCAATTGTAATAGTAGCATTTTTAGCAGTAGCAGTGGTACAAGTAGCAGTAGTAATAGTAGTAGTAGCAGTAGAAGTTGCAGTAGTAGTTGCCATTGCTACTTTTGCTATTAATGCCACTACTACTATTACTACTATTGCTGCTGCTGCTACAGCTACTACTACTACTTTTCTTACAACTACTACTAATGATACCATTTTTGCTATAAATACTATAGCAAGCACTACTTCTACAAGTATTGCAGCTACTACAATTGCTACTGCTACTGCTACTATTATAACTACAACAGCTTCTGTTACTACTATTACTGCTACTGCTACTACTACTTGTTCTCCTATTACTACTACTGCTACTACTACTACTGCTACTACCAATACTAATACTACTTCCCGAACAACTAAAACGACTAATACTACTGCTATTATTGCTACTACTGCTACTACCACGACTACTACTACTCCTGCTGCTACTACTGTTACTACCGACACTACTACTACTACTACTGCTGCTGCTACTATTTCTACTACTACTAATTCTACAATTGCTACTACTACTATTCCTACTACAACTTCTGCTTTCGTTACTCCAATAAATACTACTCGAACTACTACTCCAACTCCCACTCACACTACTACTACTGTTATTGCTGCTACTGGTGCTACTACTACTACCACTACAAGTACAACTTCTACTACTACTACTACTACCACTACTACTACTACAACAACAACAACTACTAGTATGACTACTACTGCTCTGACAACTGCAACAACTACTACTAATAATACCACTGCTACTATTACTACTACTACTACAGTGACAACTACTACGACTACTACTGCTGCTGCTGCTACTACTGCTAGTACTACTACAACGACTACTACTAATACTACTACAACTGCTGCTACTGCTACTACTACAACTTTTACTACTACTAGTACTAGTACTACTACAACTATTGCTGCTACTATTGCAACTTCTACTACTATCTCTATTACTACTACTACTACTACTTCTACTACTACTACCACTACTATTGCAGCTACTAAAGCTACTAATTCTTCTTCTTCTTCTTCTACTACTACTACTACTACTACTAATACTACTAATTCTACTACTACTACTATTACTACTACTAGTACTACTGCTATTACAACTACTGATACTGCTACTGCAACGGCTACTACTAATTCTACTTCTGCTACTACTATTACGGTTATTGGTATCACAACTACTTCTCCTAATACTACTAATACTGTTAATACTACTTTTATTACTGCAGTAATTACTACTCCTGCTACTACTATTACTACCACCATTACTACTACTGCTACAACTACTGCAAGCACTAGCACTCCTACTACTACTATGGCTAACACACCTACAACTGCTACTACTACTACTACGGTTACTATTGCTACTACTGCAAGTATTATTATTAGTACTACTACTACTACTACTGTTCCTGCTACAGGTGCTGCTACTACTACTACTGCTACTACTACTGCCACTATTGCTTCTACTGTTACGATTGCTATTACTCCAATGACTACTGCTACTGCTGCTGCTGCTGCTTCGACAGCTACTGCTACTACTAATACTACTACTACTACGACTTCTTCGGCTACTTCTATTACTACTGCTACTACTTCTGCTACGACAACTGATGCTATTCCTACTAATACTACTACTGATATTACTACTACTTCTACTACTAGTATTACAACTACTACTATTACAATAGTTACTACTACAACTACTTCTATTGCTATTACTATTACTACAACTACTTCTACTACTATTACATCTAACACTGCTACGATAGCTACTACTACTATTGCAATTATGGCTACTAATGCTACTACTGCTACCACTGCTGCGATTGCTACAATGGCTGCTACTGCTACTACCATTACTACTGCATCCATCAATCTCACTACTGCTACTACTCCTACCACTACTACTATTGCTACAATAGCTACTAGTACTACTGCTATTTCTAATACTACTACTACTACTACTGCTACTTCTATTACAACTGCTAGAACTAGTAAAACTACTGTTACTACTGTTGCTGCTACTACTACTGGAACTTCTGCTACTACTAATACTACAACTTCTACTATTACAACTAGTACTACGACTACTACAACAACAACTACTACTATTACTACTACTATTACTAGTACTACCACCACTTCACCTATTTCTACTTCTTTTGCTCCTACTACTTCTGCACCTGCTGCTAATACTACTACAACTGCTGCTATTACTAATACCACTACCACTGCTATTGCTACTATTACAACAATTACCACTACTACACTACTAGTAGCTGCTACTACTATGCCTTCTTCTACTACTACTACAACTACTACTACTAACACTACTACTACTACTGCTGCTGTTGCAACTACAACTACTCCTATTGCTGCTACTACTACTACTCCTACTGTTGCTACTACTACAACTACTACTCCAACTCCTACTCCTAGTGCTACGCCTAATGCTACTACTACTATTGCTACTTGTACTATAACTACTACTCCTATTACTATAACTACTACATCTACTACAACTACTACTACTGCTAGTACTCCAACTAGTACTACTACTTCTACTCTTAATATGACTATTGCTACTACTTCTGCTGCTACTCATACTACTACTACTACTACTAATGCTCCTACTACTATGACTAATACTACTACTTCCTACTACTACTTCTACTCCAACACCTACTCCTCTTATCGCTACTTCTACTACTACTATTGCTACAACTACTATTATCGCTACTTCTACTTCTACTTCTACTACCACTATTGCAGCAGTATGAATAGTAATTATAATAGTAGCACAAGTAGTAGTTGGTGTATGAGTAGTAGTTGTAGCAGTAGTACAAGTAGTAGTTGTAGCAGTAGCAGTAGTAGTTATAGTAGGAGGAGGAGGTGGATGAGGTGTAGTAGTAGTAGTAGTAGTAGTAGTAGTAGTAGTAGTAGTAGTAGTAGTAGTAGTAGTAGTAGTGTAGTAGTAGTAGTAGTAGTAATAGTAGTAGTAGTAGTAGTAGTAAAGTAGTAGTAGTAGTAGTCGTTAGTAGTAGTAAGTTAAAGAGTGGCAGTTTTGTAGTAGGAGTTGTTAGCAGTAAAAGTGATAGTAGGAAAGTTTTGTAGTTGGAGGAGGAGTAGTGGTGAGTAGGAGGATTATATGTGTTGAAGGTATTTGTAATTGTAGTAGTATAGTAGTAGTTGTAGTAGTAGCAGTAGTAGTAGTTATTGGTTTTTGGTAGTAGTAATAGAAGTAGTAGCAGTTAGTAGTTTTGTTTGTTAGGATAAGTAAGGGCATATTAAGTAGTTGCAATAGGACTAGTAGTAGTAGTAGCAATCGGAGTAGTAGTTGTAGTAGCAGTTGTACTAGTGAAAGTAGTAGTAGTAGTAGTCATAGTAGTACTAGTAGTAGCAGTAGAGGTAGTACGAGCAGTAGTAGTAGCATTAGGAGTAGTTATCATAGTAGTAGTACTAGTACTATTAGTAGTAATAGTAGTAGTAGTAGTAGCAGTACTTGTAATAGTAGTAGTAGTAATCATAATTATAGTAGTTATAGTAGTAGTAGTCATGGCAGTAGTTTGAGTATGAGTATTAGGAGCAGCAACAACAGCAGCAACAACAACAGTTGTAGTAGTAGGAGTAATGGTACGAGTAGTAGTATTAATAGTAGTAGTAGTACTAGTAGTAGTAATACTAGTAGAATTAGTAGTTGTAAGAGCAATAGTTGTTGTTGTAGTTGCAATAGCAGTTGTATAAGTAGTAGTAGTAGTAGTAGTTGTTGTTGTTGTTGTTGTTGTAGTGGTTGCAGTGGTCATTATAGTAGTAGTAGCTAAAGTGGTAATAGTATTAGTAGCAATAGTGGTAGTAGTAGTAGAAGTAGTAGTGATAGGGTTAATATTTACCATAGTAGAAGTAGAAACAAAAGTAGTAATAGCAGTAGTAACAGTAATAAGAGTAGTAGTTATAGTAGTAGGAGTAATAGTAGCAGTAGTAGTAGAAGTAGTAGTAGTAGTAGTAATAGTTGTTGTAGTAGAAGTAGTAGGAGTAGTAGTAGAAGAAGAAGTAGTAGTAGTAGTAGTAGTAGTAGTAGTACTTATTGTTGTTGTTGGAGTTAGAGTAGTAGTAACAATAGCAGAAGTCGTAATAGCAGCAATAGTAGTAATAGTAGTAGTAGTAATAGTAGCAGTAGTTATATCCGTAACAGTAGTAGTAGTAGCAGTAGTAGTTGTACTTGTTGTAGTAATAGTGGTAGTAGTTGTAGTAATAGTGGTAGTTATAGTAGGAGTATTAGTAGTGGTACCGCTAGTAGTAGTTGCAGTTGTAGTAGTAGGTATTGTTGCAGTAGTCACAGTATGAGTAATAATAGTAATTGTAGTAGTAGTAGTAGTCCTAGTAGTAGTAGCCGTTGTTGTAGTGGTAGCAACAGTAGCTGTACTAGTAATAAAAGTAGTGATAGTAGTTGTTGTTGATGATGATGTTGTAGTAGTAGTCAAAGTAGAAGTAGTTGCTAGTGTAGTGGTATTATTAGTTGTAGTAGCATTAGTAAAAGTAGTAGCACTAATAGTAGTAGTAGTACTAGTAATAGGATTAGCAGTAGAGGCTATAGTTGTAGTAGCAGTTGTACAAGTAGTAGTTATGTTAGCAGTAACAGTTGCAGTTGTGGCAATAGTAGTAGTTGTAGAAGTAGTAGCAGTAGTGGTAGTACTAACAGCAGTTGTAGTAGGAGTAGGGATAGGAATATGAAGATTAGTATAAGCAGTAGTAGCGGTACTAGTAGGAATAGCAGCAGCAGCATTAGTAGCAGCAACAATAACAACAGTAGTAGTAGTAGTAGTAGCGATAGTAGTAGTACGAGTAGTACTAGTAGTAGTAGTAGTAGTATTAATAGTAGAAGTATTTGTAGTAGTAGTACTAGTATTATTAGCAGTAGTAACAAGCTATAATAGTTGTAGTAGCTTTAGTAGTACTAGCGGTAGCAACAATAGTAGTAGTAATAGTAGTAGTAGTAGTAGTAGTAGTAGTAGTAGTAGTAGTAGTAGTAGTAGTAGTAGTAGTAGTAGTAGTAGTAGTAGTAGTAGTAGTAGTAGTAGCATTTTTTATAGTAGAAGCAGCAAAATTTGTAGTATTAGTAGAAGTAGTAGTAATAGCAATAGCAATAGTAGTAGCAATATTAGCAATGGGAGTAACAGTAGTAGGAGTAGTAGGAGTAGTAGTTGTAGTAGTTGTAGTAGCAATAGCAGTAGCAGTAGCAGTAGCAGTAGTAATTATAGGAGTAGTAGTTGTAGTAATCGTAGTTGCAGCAGTAGTAGTAGTAGTGTAGTACTAATAGTAGAAATAGTTGAAGTAGTTGTAGTAGCAATAGTAAGAGAAGTATTAGCTATAGAAGCAGTAGTTGTAGTTTCAGTAGTTGTTGTAGTAGTTGTAGTTTTAGTAGTAATAGCGGTAGAGGCAATAGTTGCAGTAGCAGAAGTAATAGCAGTAGTACTAGTAGTTGTTATAGGAGAAGCAGCAACTGTACTAGCAGTCGCAGTAGTACTAATAGCAGTAGAAGTAGTAGTAGTAGTAGCAGCAGTATTAAGAGTAGTATTAGTAGTAATAGTAGTAGTAGTAGTAGTAATAGTAGTCATAGTAGTAGTAGTAGTAGCAGTGGTAGTAGTGGTAGTTGTAACAGTGGCAGTTGTAGCAATAATTGTAGCAATAGCAGCAGTTGTAGCCGCAGTAATCATAGTAGTAGCAGCAGCAGTTGTAGCAATAGCAGCAGTAGTAGTACTAAGAGTAGTAGTAGTTGTAGCTGTCGCACGAGTTGTAGTAGTAGTAGTATTAGAAGCAGTAGTGTTAGTTGTAGCAATAGTAGTAGTAGCATTAGTAGTTGTAGCAATAATAGTAGTAGTATTAGTAGTTGTAGCAATTGGAGTAGTCGTAGTAGTATTAGTAGCAGCAGCAGCAATAGTAGTAGAAGTAGTACTAGTACAAGCGATAGAAGTTATTGTAGTAGTTGTAGTACTAGTGGTAGTAGTAGCCATAGTGGTAATAGTAGTTGTAGTAGTAGTAGCAAACGTGTCGTAGTAGTGGCAAACATAGTAGTGGGAGTAGTAATAGTAGTAGTAGTTGCAGTAGGAGCGACAGTAGTAGTAGTGGTAGTAGCATTAGTAGTAGAAGTAGTTGTAGCAATTATAGTAGTAGTAGTAGTAGTAATAGAAGTAGCAATAGTATTTGGAATAGTAGTAGGAGTAGGTGTTGTAGTTGTAGTACTTACATAAGTAGAAGAATTACTAGTAGTATTAGTCATAGTAGTAGTAGTAGTAGTAGTAGTACAAATAGTAGTAGTAGTAGCAGTTGTAGTAGTTATAGTCGTAGTAATAGTAGTAGTCCTTGTGGTTGTAGTTGTAGTTGCAGCAATATTAGTAATAGTTGTTGTAGTACTCATAGTAGTAGTAGTAGGAGTAGTAGTAGTAGTAGTAGAGGTAGTAGCGGTAGCAGTAGTAGCTGTAGTGGTGATAGCAAGAGTTGTAGCAGCAGCAGTAGTAATAGTTGTAGTAGTAGTACTAGTAGTAGTAGTACTCGAAGTAGTAGTAGTAGTAGAAGTAGTAGTTATTGTTGTTGTTGTAGTAGTAGTAGTCACAGTAATCGGAGTAGTAGTAATTCTAGTAGCAAAAGTAGTAGTAATTCTATTAGTAACAGTTGTTGTAGGTGTATTTTTAGGGGTACGAGTTGGTGTATGAGTAGTAGTTGTAGTAGTAGTACAAGTAGTAGTAGCAGCAGTAGCAGTAGTAGTAATAGTAGTAGTAGCAGTAGTAGTAGTATTAGCAGTAGTATTAGGAGTAGCATTAGCAGTAGTATTAGTATTAGTAGTAGCAATGGTATTAGTAATAGTAGTAGTGTTAGTAGTAGTACTACCAGTATTATTAGTAGTTGTAATAGCCATAGCAGTAGTTGTTGTAGTAGTAGTAGTACTAGTAGTAGCAGCAATTGCAGTAGTTGTAGTCTCAATAGTAGCAGTAGGAGAAGCAATAGTAGTAGTAGTAGCAGCTATAGTAGTAGTTGTAGTCTCAATAGTAGCAGTAGGAGAAGCAGTAGTAGTAGCAGTAGCAGTCATAGCAGCAGTAGTAGTAGCGATAGGATTAGTAGTTGTAGTAGCTGTAGTAGTTGTAGCAGCAGCAGCAGCAATAGTATTCGTAGTAGGAGGAATAGTACTAGTAATAGTAGTAGTAGTCGTAGTAGTAGCAGTAGTAGCTGTAGTTGCAGTCGCAATTGTAGTAGTAGGAGTAGTAGTAGCTGTTGTAGTAGCATTCATACTAGCAGTAATAGTAGTATTAGCTGTAGTAGAAGGAGTAGCTGTGATAGTAGTACCAAACGTAGCAATAGTTATAGTAGTTGTAGTAGAAGTAGTAGTAGTAGGGCGAGGAGGAGTAGCACTTGTACTAGCAGTAGTAATTGTAATAGTTCCAGTTGCAATACTACTAGTAGCAGTAGCAGTTGTAGTAGCAGCAGTAGTAATAGTGGCAATAGCAGCAATAATAGTAGTAGTAGTAGTTAGAATGGTAGTAGTAGTTATCGAAGCTATTGTGGTAGTATAAGTAGCAGTAGTAGGAGAAGTAGTAGTAGTTGAAGTTGCCATTGCAATATGAGTAGTAGTAGTAGTATCAGTTGCAGTAGTAGTTGTAGTAGCAGCAATAGTAGTAATTACAGTAGTAACTGAAGCAGGAGCAGCACAAGCAGCAGAAGTAGAAGTACTAGTCATAATCGTAGTTGCAGTAGTAGCAGTAGTAGCAGTGTAGCAGCTATAGTTGTAATAGTAATATGCATAGCAATAGTTATAGTAGCATCTGTACTAGTAGTACTAGTAGTAGTAACAGAAATGGTCATATTACAAATAGTCGCAGTAGTAGTAGTAGTAGAATTAGTAGTAGAATTAGTAGCAGTAGTGGCTGAAGTAGTGCAGTAGTCAGAGAAGTAGTAGGAGTAGCAGAAGCGAAAATAGAAGTAGTAGTAGTAGTAGTAGTAGTAATAGGAGTAGTAGAAGTCGAATTAAATATCACAGTAGTAGTATACTAGTAGTCAAACGGGTAGTAGTAGCAGCAGCAATAGTAGTAGAAGCAGTAGCAGCAGTAGTAGTAGAAGTAGTAGTAGTAATAGTAGTAGTAGGAGTACTAGTAGCGGTTGTAGTAATAGTAGTAGTAGCTATAGTAGTAATGATAGTGGTAGTAATAGCAGCCACAGTAGTAGTATTCAGAGTAGTAGTAGTAGTTTCAACAGCTGCAGTAGTAGTATTAGTTGCAGGAGCTGTAGTAGCAGAAGTTGTAGTAGTAGCCAATGTAGTAGCAGTTGTACTAGTAGTAGTAGCAGTATTAGTTGAGGTTGTAGCAGCAGCAATAGCAGCAGGAGTAGTAGTAGTAGTGGTGGTAGTAGTAGTAGGTGTAATAGTAGCAGCAGTAGTTGTTGTAATAGTAGTAGTAGTACTACTACTAGCAATAATAGTAGTCATCGTTGGAGTAGTAGTAGTACTAGCAATAATCATTGTAGTAGGAGTAGTAGTAGTTGTTGTTGTAGGAGTAGTAGTAGTGGTAGCAGTAGTGGTAGTGGTAGAAGTAGTGGTAGTAGTAGTAGTAGAGTAGTAGTACGAGTACTAGTAGTTGTTAAAGTAGTAGCAAGAGTATGGGTAGTAGCAATAGTAGTAGTTGTGGAAGTAGTAGTAGTACAAGTAGAAGTAGTTGTAGTAGTAGTGTAGTTTTCGCAGTAGTAGTAGTAGTGGTAGTAGTAGTAACAGTAGTAGTAGTAGTTCTTGTTGTTAGTATCGAAGTAGCGATAGTAGTAGTAGTAGTAGTTGCAGTTGTAGTTGTGCTTGTAGTAGTAGTAGTTGTTGTTGTTGTTGCTATGGTAGTTGTAGTAGTCATAGTAGTAGTAGTAGCACCAGTGGTAATAGTATTAGTAGTATTATTAGTAATAGTAGTAGTAATAGTAGTAGTACTAGTAGTAGTAGTAGTAGTAACAGTAGTAGTAGTAGTAGTAGTAGTAGTAGTAGTAACAGTAGTAGTAGTAGCAGTAGTGGTGGAAGCAGTAGTGGCAGGTGTAGTAGTTGTAGTATTGGTAGTAGTTCTAGTAGTAGCAGGTGTAGTAGTTGTGGTATTAGTAGTAGCGCTAGTAGTCGTAGTAGCAGGCGGAGGATTAGCAGTAGCTATTGTAGAGTAGTTGTAGTAGCAGTAGTTGTTGTTGTATTAGTAGTAGTAATAGTAGTAGTCGTAGCTGTAGTATTAGCATTTGTAGCAGCAGTAGTAGTAGTAGTAGTTGTTGCGGTAGTAGTAGTAGCAGTACTAGCAGTAGTAGAAGTGTTAGTGTCATTTGTAGTAGTTGAAGTAGTAGCAATAGTAGCATTAGTAACAATTATAGTAGTAGTAGTAGCAGTAGTAATAGTAGCAGCAACAGTAGTAGTATTAGTAGTAGTATTAGCAGAAGTAGTCACAGCAGTAGTAGCAAACGTTGTTGTAGTAGTAGGGGTAGTAGTAGTAATAGTAGCCGTAATAGTAGTAGAAGTAGTAGTAGAAGCAGCAGTAGTAGCTGTATTAGTAGTAGTCTGACAAGTGGTAGTTCTAGCAGTAGAAGTAGTAGTAGAAGTAGATGTAGTTGTGGCAGGAATAGCTATAGTGGAAGTAGTAGTAGTAGTAGTAGTAGAAGTAGCGGTGGTAGAAGTAGTAGTTGTAGTTGTAATGGTAGTAATAGCTACTGTAGGGGTAGTAGTCGCAGCAGCACTAGTAGTATTAGTAGTAGTAGTACCAGCAGTAGTGTTAGTAGTGGCTGTAGTAGTAGCAATAGTAGCCGTAGGAGTAGCCGTAGCTATTGTTGTATCGGTAGTAGTAGTAGTAGCAGGAGATGTAGTAGAAGCATTAGTAGTAGCAGTTAGTAGCAGACGTCGTAGTAGTAGTAGTATTGATAGTACCGGTGGTAGTAGTTGTAGTAGTAGTAGTTAGTAGTAGCATTAGTGGTTAGTAGTAGTAGTGGTGTAGCAGCAGTAGTAGTAATATTAGTAGTAGTTATAGTAGTAGCAGTAGCAACAACAGTAGTAGTAGCTATAGCAGTATTAGTAGTAGCAGTAGTTATTGTAGGAGTAGTTGAAGTAGTATTAGTTGTAGTAGTAGCAGTAGTTGTTGTAGGAGTAGTTGAAGTAGTAGCAGCACTCGTAGCCATAGTGGTAGTCGCAGCAGCAGTCGTAGCCGCAGTAGTAGTAGTAACAACAGTAGTAGCTGCGTCAGCAGCAACAATAGTAGTTGTTGTACTAATAGAAGTAGAAGTAATAGTTGTAGTAATAGTCATAGTAGTAGTAGTTATAGTAGTAGGACTAGGAGTAGTAGTAGCAGTGGTTATAGTAGTTATAGTAGTAGAAGTAATAGTATATTAGCAGCAATAGTAGCAGTAATAGTACTAGTAGTAGTAGCATAAGTTGTACTGCTAGTAGCAATTGTATCAGTAGTGGTAGCAGTAGTAGTGGGAGTGCCAGTAGCAGTAGCAGCAACAGAAGTTGTACTAGTAATAGTAGTAGCAGTAGTAATAGTAGTACCAGTAGTAGTAGTAGCAGCAAAAACAGTAGTAGTATTAGTACTAGTAGTATTTGTAGTAGTAGAAGTAGTTGTAGTATGTTTACAGCAACAGCAGCAGCAGTAGTAGTAGCAGAAGTAGCTGTAATATCAGAAGTAGTAGTAATAGTTGTAGTTGTCGTAGCAGTTGTAGCAATTGTAGTAGTAGTACATGTTTTCATAGCAATAGTAGTTATAGCAGAAGTTGTTGTTGTAGTAGTAGTAGTAGCTAGAATAGTGATAGTTGTGGCCTTAACAATTGTAGCAGTAGTCGTGGTAGGAGCAGTAGAAGTAGTAACAGTTGTAGAAGAAGTAATAATAGTAGTAGTAGTAGTAGTAGCAATAGTGGTAATAGAAGTAGTAGTGCGGAAGATGTAGTCGAAGTGGATGTAGTCGTTGTAGCTATAGTAGTAGTAGTAGTAGTAATATTAGTAGTTGTAGTAGTAGTTATAGTAGTAGTAAAAGTTGTGGTAGTAGTGGTAATAGTAGTAGTTGGAGGAGGAGGTGGAGGAGGAGTGGTAGTTGTCGTAGTGGTAGAAGCAGAAGCAGCAATAGTAGCAGTAGTTGTAGTTGTAGTAGCAGTAGTAGTAGTAGTAGCAGTAGTAGTAGTAGAACTAGAAGTAGTAGCTATAGGAGCAGTAGAAGTAGTAGTACTAGTAGTAGTATTAATATAGTAGTAGTAATTGTATTAGCTGTAGTATTAGTAGTAATTGTACTAGTAGTAGTAGTAGTAGTAGTAGTGTAGTAGTAGTAGTAGTAGTAGTAGTAGTAGTAGTAGTAGTAGGTGCAGCAGTAGGAGTACGAGTAGGAGTAGGTGTAGTAGTCGATATAGTGGCAGTAGAAGTAGTAGTAGTAGTAGTACTAATAATAGTAGTAGTTGTTGCAGTAGTAGTAGCAATAGTAATAGTTGTAATAGTAGTAGTAGTAGTAGCATCAGTAGCAGTAGTAGCAGTAGTAGTAGTTGTGGTAGTTGCAGTAGTAGTAGCAGCAGCAGTAATAATAGTTGTATGGGTAATAGTAATAGTACTAATAGTAGCTGTCGTGGTAGTAGCAGGAGCAGTTGTAGTTGTTGTTTGAGTAGTAGTAATAGTAGCAGTAGTGATAACACTAAGAGTAGTAGTAGCAGTAGTAGTAGTGTAATAGTTGCAATAGGACTAGTAGTAGTAGTATTTGTAGTAGTAATGGTCGTAGTATTAATAGTAGTAGTAGTAGGCGTAGAAGAAGCAATAGGAGTTGGAGTCGGAGTAGTAGTAGTAGTAGAAGTAGTTATAGTAGTAGTAGTAGTAGTAGTGACAACAATAGGAGCAGTAGCAGTAGCAGCAGTAGTAGTTGTACTAGTAGTAGTTGTTGTTGTTGTGATTGTTGTTGCAGTTGTTGTTGTAGTAGTAGCTGTAGGAGTAGAAGTAGTCATAGATGTACTAGCAGTGGCAATAGTCATAGTGGTAGTAGGTGTAGGTGTAGGAGTAGGTGCACGAGCAATAAGATTAGTAATAGTAGTACTAGGTGTAGTAGGAGTAGTAGGTGTGGTTGCAATAGAGGTAGTAGCAATAGTAGTACTAGCAGTAGAAGTAGTAGTTGTAGTAGTAATAGTTATAGTTGTAATAGTAGTAGTAGTTGCAGTAATAGTAATAGTTGTAGTAGTAGTAGTAGCTATAGTAATAGTAGTAGATGTAGTAGTAGTACTTGTAGTAGTAGTAGCAGTTGTAGTTGTAGTAGGAGTAGTAGTATTAATAATTGTAGTAATAGTAGTAGTAGTAGTTGTCGTAGTAGTGGTAGTGGTGGGAGTAGGCGTAGGAGTAGTACTAATAGTAGCAATAGTAGCAGAAGCAGCCGTAGTCATAGGAGTAGTTGTAGTTGTATCAGTAGTAGCAGTAGTGGCAGAAATAGTAGAAGTAGAAGTAGTAGTAGTAGTAGTAGTAGTAGTAGAAGTAGTAGTAGTAATAGTAGTAGTAGAAGTAGTAGTAGTAGTAGTCGTGGTGGTGGTGGAAGTAGCAGGAGTCGTAGTTGTAACAGTAGTAGTTGTAGTACTTGTAGTTGTAGTAAGAGGTGTAGTAATAGTAATAGTTGTTGCAATAGTAGTAGTAGTAGTAGTAGTAGTGGTAGGAGTAGTAGTAGTAGTAGAAGTAGTAGTAGTAGGATATTAGTAGTAGTAGTAGTAATAATAGAAGTTACAACAGTAGTAGTAGTAGTACTAAGAGTTGTGGTAGGAGTAGTAGCAGTAATAGTAGTAGTAGTAGGAGTATTAGTAGTAGCAGTAGCAGTAATAGGTGTACCAGTGGTAGTAGTAATAGTGGTAATAACAGTAGTGGTAGTAGTAGTAGTAGTAGCCGTAGAAGTTGTAGTAGCAGTACTAGTAGTAGTAGTAGAAGTAGAAGTACTTGTAGTAGTCGTTATAGTAGTACAAGATCTTGTAGGTGTTGGAGTTGTAGTAGCAATAATACTAGTAGTAGTAGTAGTAGCACTAGTAATAGTAGTAGTAGAAGTACTAATAGTAGTAATAGTAGTAATAGTACTAGCAGTAGTAATAGTAATAGTAGTAATAAGAGTAGTAGTAGCAGTAGCAGTAGCTGTAGTAGTAGTCGTAGTAGTGGCAGTAGTAGTCGTACTTGTAGTATTCATTGTAGTTGTAGTAGTAGTAGTAGGTGCAGAATTAGCAGTAGGAGTAGTAGTAGTAGCAATTGTACTAGTAATAGAAATAATAGTAGTAGTAGCAGTAACAACAACAACAAGAGAAGTAGGAGTAGTAGTAGTAGCAGTGGTAATAGTAAATGGAGTAGTAGTAGTTATAGTAGTAATTGTTGTAATAGTAGCAATAGTTGTTGTTGTAGTCATAGTAGTAGCTGTAGCTCTAGGAGTAGTAGTGGTTATAGTGGTTGTAGTTCTAGTAGTAGTGGTAGTAGTAGTAGCAATAGTAATATTAGTTGTAGTGGTGGTAGTAGCAACAAGAGTAACAATTGTAGTAGTAGTAGCAAAAGTTGTAGTAGTAATACTAGAAGAAGTAGTAGTAGTAGTAGTAGTAGTAGTAGTAGTAGTAGTAGTAGTAGTAGAAATAGTTATAGTAGTAGAAGTAGTAGTAGTTGAAGTAGCAAAAGTTGTACCAGTAGTAGTAGTAGTAGTAATTGTTGTAAAAGAAGTAGTAGTAGTGGTAGTGGTAGTTGTAGCAGCAGCAAGAGTAGTAGCAGTAGGAGAAGTAGTAGTTATAGTAGTAGTCATAGCAGTAGCAGCAACAATAATAGTAGCATAGTAGGAACAGTAGTAGTAGCAGCAGTATTAGCATCAGCAAGAACAGAAGTATTAGCAGCAATAGTAGTAGTAATAGTGGTGGTGGTGGTGGTAGTAGTAGTAGTAGTAGTAGTAGTAGTACCAGCAGCAGCAGCAGCAGTTGTAGCAGCAACAGCAGTGGTAGAAGTAGTAGTAGTAGAAGAAGCAAGAGTAAAAGTAGTAGCAGTAGTAGCAGTAGTAGCCTTAGTAGTTGTAGGAGAAGTAATAGGAGTAGTAGTTATAGTAAAAGTAATCGTAGTAGTGGCAGTATTAGCAATAGTAGTGATAGAGTAGTAACAGTAGTATTGTAATAGTAGTAATAGTTATAGAAGTACTAGTAGTAGCAGCAGTAGTTGTAGAATTAGTAGTAGTAGTTGTTGTAGTGGTAGTAGGAGTTGTAGTAGTTATAGCAGTAGAAGTATTAGTAGGAGTCATAATAGTTGCAGTAGTAGGAGTAGGTGTAGTCGTAGTTGTAGTTGGAGGAGGAGGAGTAGTAGTAGTAGTCATAGTAGGAGTAGTAGTAGCAGTAGTCACAGTAGGAATAGCGATATCAACAGTAGCAGTATTAGTAGTAGTAGTAGTAGTAGTAGTAGTAGTAGGAGCAGTAGTTGTAACAGTAGTAGTAGTAGATGTAGTTGTAGTACTAGTTGCAGTAGAAGTAGCAGCAGTAGTAGTAGCAGTAGTGGTAGTTGTGGTAGCAGTGGTAGCAGTAGCCATAGTAGTAGTATGAGTAGCAAAAGTAGGAGCAGTTGTAGTAGTAGCAGTAGTTGTTGTTGTTGTAGGAGAAGTAGTTGTTGCTGTAGTATTAGCAATTGTAGTAGCAGCGGCAGTAGCAGTAGCAATAGCGGTAGTAGTTGTAGTAGTAGTGGGAGCAGTTTTAGTAGTAGTTATAGTCGTAGTTGTAGTTGTTGTTGTTGTTGCTGAAGTAGTAGTAGTATTAGTTGTTGTAGTAGTGGCAATTACAGTAGTAATAGAAGTAGCAATCGAAGTAGTATCAGCAGCTGTAACAATAATAGTTGTAATAGAAGTAGTAGTAGAACTAGTAGTAGTTTTAGTAGCCCCAAAAGTAGCAGCAGTAGCAGTAGTAGCAGTAGTACTAGTAGTAATAGTAGCAGAAGTATAAGTAGTAATAGTTCTCGCAGTATTAGCTCTAGTAGCAGTAGTAGAAGCAATAGTAATAGTTGTGTGAGTAGTAAAGGTGGTAGTAGTAGTAGTATTAGAGGTAGTAGTAGTGGTAGTACAAGTAGTACTAATAGCAATAGTAGTAGTAGTAGCAGCAGTAGGATAGTAATACCATTAGTAGTATCAGTAGCAGTTGTTATCACATTGTAGCAGTAGCTGTAGTAGTGGTAGTAGTAGTAGTAGGAGCAATAGTAGTAGAAGTTATAGTCGTAGTTATAGTTGTTGTTGTTGTTGAAGTAGTAGTAGTATTAGTTGTTGTTGTAGTAACAATTGCAGTAGTAGTAGAAGTGGTAGTTGCAGTAGTAGCAATAGCTGTAACAGTAGCAGTTATAGTAGAAGTAGAAGTAGCAGTAGTGGCAGCAGAAGTAGTTGTAGTGGCAACAGTAGTAGCAGCAGCAGTAGTAATAGTAGCAGAAGTAAAAGCAATAATAGCAGTAGCTGTAGTAGCAGTAACAATAGCAGTGTTGTGAGTAGCAAAAGTGGTGGTAGTAGTAGTATTAAAAGTAGTAGTAGGGGTAGTAGTTGTTGTAATAGCGGTAGTTGCAGTAGTAGTAGTAGTGTCATTAGTAGTAGTAGCAGTAGTTGTTGTTGTAGCAGTAGTAGTTGTTGTAGTGTTAGTAGTAGTAGTAGTAGCAGCAGTTGGAGAGGTAGTAGTAGTTGTTGGTAGTAGTGTCAGTAGCAGTAATACTAGCAACAGCAGCAGCAGCATATGTGATAGTAGTAGTAGTAATAGTTATTGTTGTTGTTGTTGAAGTACTAGTATTAGTGCTAATCTGACTACTAGTAGAAGTAGTAGCAGTAGTAGAAACAGTAAGAGTTGTAGTAACAACAATAGCAGGGTTAGTAGTAGCAGAAGTAGCTGTAGTAGTAGTAGTAGTACTAGTAGTCATTGTTGCAACAGCAGTAGTAATTGTATTAGTAGTAACTGTGGCAGTAGTAGTAGTCATAGTTGCAATAGCAGTAGCAGATGCAGTAGTAGTTTACCAATAGAAGTGGTACGAGAAGTAGTAGTAGTAGTAGTAGTCGCAGTTGTATTAGTAAAGGTAGTAGTAGTAGTTGTTGTGGTGGAAGTAGTAGGAGAAGTAATAGAAGTAGCTGTTGTCGTAGTAGTAGTCATAGTAGTTGTAGTAGTAGTAGCAGTAGTAGTAATAGCAGAATTAGTAATAATAGTCACAGAAGTAGCAGTTGTATAGGGGTAGTAGCAATATTAGTTGTAGCAGAGATAGTCACAATAGCAATATGAGCAGTAGCAGTTATAGTTGTAACAGTAATAGGAGTAGTGGTAGTAGTACGAGAATTACTAACAATAGTGGTAGTAGTAAAACACATAATAGCAATTGTAGTAATCGTAGTAATAGTAGTAGTAGTCGTAGTTGTACCAGTAGTAGTAGGAGTAAAACTACTGCTACGACTTCTACTGCTACTAGTCGCAGTAGCAGTAGCAGCAATAGTAGTAGTAGTCGCAGTGGTAGTCACAATAGTGGTAGTAGTACGAGAACTACTACTAGTAGTAATAGCTATAGTAGTAATCGTAGTAGTGTCAAAACTAGTAGTAGCAGTAGTAGCTACAGTAGTAGTAGTAGTCGCAGTGGTAACAGTAGTAGTAGAGTAAAACTATTACCACCACTGCTACAACTTCTGAAACTACTACTAAACCTACTATTACTACTACAGTCGCTAATACTGGTACAATAACTACTACTACTACTTCTACTATTACTACTGCTACTATTCCTACTATGACAATTACTGCTACAACTTCAACTACTACACCTACAACTACTGCAACTACTGTTACAGCTACTGCTACAACTGCTACTTTTACTACTATTACCAGAACAACAACTACTACTACTACTTCTACTGCTACTACAACCATGACTACTACTACTGCTGCTATTACGGCTACTGCTGCTACAACTACAACTGCTACTACATCTACTACTACTAGTAGTACTAATACTACTAGTGCTAGTACAAACACTACTACTATTATTGTTACTACTACTCCTACTATTATAGCTACTACTACTACATCTACAACTACTACTACTCCAACTCCAACTCCTACTACTACTACTACTACTACTACTACTCCTACTACTACTACTACCACAACAATTACAGCTACTGCTATTACTACTACAACTACTACTACAAATACAACTACTACTATTACAACTCCTATAGCTAATACTACTATTCTTATTATTACTACTATTACTACTACAACTTCTTTACTACTACTATGAGTACTAGTAATACTACAACAACTACTACCGCAACTACAAGTAATCCTACTACAACTGCTACTACTTCTATTACTACTACTACTACTAGTACTACTACTACTACTACTACAATTGTTGCTATTCCTATTGCTGCTACTACTACTACTACTATTGAAACGACTACTACAACTTCTACTACTTCAATTTCTAATACTGCTGCTAATACTACTACTTCTATTACTACTCCAATAACAACAACAACTAGTACTACTACTACTCCAACAACTACCACTACAACTATTGCTACAACTACTGCTGTTACTATTACTACTACTACTACTACTGCTGCTACTACTTCTTTTACTACTGCTGCTGCTGTTGCTACTACTACAATAATTGCTACTATTACTACTGCTACTCCTTCTACTACTTCTTCTACTACAACTACAACTAATACTACTACTACAACTACTATAACTACTGCTACTACTCCAGCTAGAACTGCGACTACTATTATTACAACTACAAGTTCTACTAATACTATTACTACTCCTACTCTAACTCCTCCTACTCCTACAACCACAACAACTACTACTACTGTTTCTACTAACTCCTAATACTCCAACTTCTACTGCTACTACTATTACTGCTACTACTACTACAATAACAATACAACTACAACAACAACTACTAGTGCTCATGCGGCAACTACTACTCCATCTACTATTACTAGTACTACTACTATTGCTACCACTTCTACTACTACTACTACGACCAATACTATTACTACTAGTACTACTACAACAACTACTACAGTAGTACAATCAATCCAACTACCACAACAACTACTACTACTGTGCCTATTACGACTATTACTACTACTTCTGCTATTGCTACTCCTAGTCCAACTCCTACTCCTACGGCTTATACTACTACTACTACTATTATTGATCCTAATACTCCTACTACTACAACTGCTATTAATATTGCTACTACTACTACTACTTCTACTACTACTACTCCTAACACTCCTACAACTACTGCTACTACTACTGCTAGAACTACAATTACTACCACTACTACAACAATTACAATAATAACTACTACTGCTATTACTACTACTACCACTACAACTTCTACTACTACCACAACTACTACCATTATTACTACTACTACTACTCGTGCTGTTGTTGCTATTACTACAATAGCTGCTACTTCTACTACTGCTAATGTTGCTGCTCTTACTCCTACTGCTACTACTTTTGCTGCCACTACTACTAGTACTACTAATACTACTACTATTGATGCTACTATTGTGAAAACTACTACTACTTCTACAACTACTTCTGCTGGTACTACTTTTGCTGCAACTTGCACTACTACTACTTATACTACTTCTAGTGCTGCTGCTGCTGCTACTACTGCAACAATAACAACAACTACTATTTGTACTACTAGTATTACTGCTTCTAGTCCCCCTTCTACTCCTACTCCTACTGCTACTCAAACTACTACTACACCTACTACTACTACAAATACTAGTGCGGCAACAACAACAACAACTACTGCTACTACTACTACTACATCCTCTGCTACTACCCCTACAATTGCTCCAACTACTCCAATGATTACTACTCCTACTACAACTCCAACTACTCCCACTACTACAACTAAATATCCTACTACTACAAGTACTACTACCAGTAGTACTACTATTACAACAACTATTACAACTACACCTTCTCTTATTCCAATTGCTACTAATATTACTCCTATTCCCACTACTGCTACTTCTACTACTACTACCTCTCCTATTACAACTACAACTATTCCTACTCATACCCCGACCTCTACTACTACTACTACTACTACTTACTACTACTCTTATTACTACTACTTCTATAATCGTTACTGCTGCTACTTTTCAACTACTACTACTAATATTGTTGCTACAACTATTGTTATTGTTGTTGCTATTACTATTACTACTACTACTACTACTACTGCTACTACTACTATAACTACTACTACAACTACTACAACTACTACTCTGACTCTGACTACTACTACTACTACTACTATTCTGACTTCGACTACTACTACTACTCCTCCTCCACCTTTGACTCCTCCTCCTCCTACTACTACTACTACTACTACTACCACCACTACTACCACTACTACTACTACTACTACTACTGCTACTACCACCACCACCACCACTACTACTACTGCCACTACTACTACTATTACCACTACTATTACTACTACTCCTAGTACTATTACTATTTCTAATACTTCTATTGCTATTACTATTACTACTATTGCTATTGCTACCACTACTATACCACTATTACTACTACTACTATTGCGACTGCTATTACTACTACACTACGCCTGCTACTACTACTACTTCTTCTACCACTACTACTGCTGCGACTACTACTAGAACTATAACTACTAGCACTACTTTGGCTACCACATCTACTACTAATGCTGCTGCTAGTACTACTACAACTCCTGCTACTACTTCTATAACTACTACTACTAATACTATGGTTGCAGCTCCTGCTACTAGTACTACTACTACTACTACTTTGGTTATTGCTGCTACTCCTACTACTACTACTAAAATTGCTATTATATCTACCATAGCTACTGTTACTACTACTACTGCAACTGCTACTGCTACCATAACTACTACTATTACTTTTGCTACTACTTTTGCTACTACTACTTCTACTACTAGTACTACTAATTCTGCTGCTACGTTAGCCACTACTAATGCAACTGGTACTACTAGTACAACTACTCCAACTACTGCTACGCCAACCGCTACTATTACTTCTACTACTGCTGCAACTAATACAACTAATACTGCTACTACTACCACAACAACAACAACAACTACTACTACTCCTGCCACTTCTAGTACTACTACTACTACTACCGCTACTACTGCTACTACCGCTATTTCTACAACTGTTATTGCTACTACAACTTCAACTACTTCTACTACTACTACTATTGCTACTAATATTACTCGTACTACTACAGCTACTACTACTACTACTGCTCCTAATACTCTTACAGCTACTGCTACTACTACTATTGCTGCTGCTACTACTGCTTCTACTACTTCTACTGCTACAACTGCTACATCTACTACTACCACTACTACTACTATCACTACCACTTTTCCTATAGCTACTACTACTGCTACTGCTGCTACTACCACTATTGCTACTATTGCTACTACCACTATTACTACTACTTATGGTGCTACTACTAATGCTACCGCTTGTATTGCTACTACTACAACTCTGCTACCAATAGTAGTACTACTGCTACTTCTACTACTATTGCTACTAGTACTACTGCTACTAGTTCTTCCACTACTACTCCAACGGCTACTACATTGTTGCTGCTTCAACGACAAATAACTACTAATACTACCACTGCTACTATTACTATTGCTACTGCTACTACTACTACTACTACTAATGCTAATCCTACTACTACTCCCCCAACTACTACAACAGCTACTGCTACACATTTACAACTACTACTAGTACTTGCTACTAGTACTACTGCCACTTCTGCAACTACTACTGCTACTACTACTGCTACTGCTATTGCTACAATTATTGCTGCTACAACTCCTAATCCTACTACCACAACTTCAAATATTGCTACTACTACTCCTACTACAACTACTACTGCTACTGCTACTACAACTGTCACTACTACTACTACTACTCTCACTCTTTCTACAACAACTACTACTATCACCACAGTTACTACTACTACTACTATGGCTGCTGCTACTACTACTACTACTACTACTCCTACTCCTACTCCTACTACTACTGTTGCTATAACTACTACTACTACTATTGCTGCTGGAACTACTACTACTACTTCTACTGACGGTACTGTCACTACTGCAACTCCGACAACTACAACTGGTACTACTACCACTACTACAACTACTACAACAACTGCTGCAACTACTACTACTACTACTACTTCTACTCCTATTGCAGCTACTACTTATCATACTGGTAATGCTGACGCTATTACTACTACTACTTCTGCTTCTACTTTTGCTAATGCTACCACTACTACTATTACACTGCTACTAGTACTACTAGTACCACTACTACTACTACTCTCACTCCTACAACTACTACCACTATGACTACTCCTATTGCTACCACTACTCATAATACAACAACTACTACTACGATAATAACTACTACTATTACTACTACAACTGCTACAACTACTACAACTACCACCACTCCTACTACAATAACTCATGCTACTAAAAGTCCTATTACAATTGCTACTATTGATACTACTTCTACTAATATAGTGACTCCCACTGCCACTACCACTGCAACTGCAACTACTGCAACAGTTGATACTTTTGCAAGAATTACTATTGCATTTACAACTACTACACCTTGCACTACTATTGCACAACTGCTGCAAATGCTAATGCTACTACTACTATTGCTACTGCTACAACAAATGCTACTACTACTGCTACTACTACTACTATTGCGACTACAACAACCACTACTACAGCTGATACTACTACTATAACTACTACCTCTCCTACTACTACTACTACTACTACTACTACTACTACACCTACTCCGACTACTACTACTACTACTAATACTACTTCTACCACTACGACTACTACTACTACTACTACTACTACTACACCTACCCCAATAGCTACTACAATTGCTACTGCTGCTATTACTACTACTACTACAACTGCTACTGCTAATACTACTACTATTACTGCTAGTACTACTGCTACTGCTACTTCTACTACTACTACTACCACCACTAATACTACAACTACTGCTACTCTACTCCTACTCCTACCTCACTAGAACAATTGCTACTGCTACTACTGCTGTTACTACTGCTATTAATGCTATTGCCACTTCTGCTATTCTTACTGCTACTTCTGCTACTATTGTTGCTATTGCTGCTGTGACTACTACTACTACTACTACTACAATCACCACTGTTACTACTCTCATTCCTACTACTACTACTCCTACTCTTACTGCTACTACTACAATCACCACTGTTACTACTCTCACCCCTACTACTACTCCTACTACTCCTACTGCTGCTACTACACATAATACTGCTACTGCTACTGATACTTCTACTACTTCTACTACATCAACGATTGCTACTATTGCTCCGGCAACTACTGCTTCTCTGGCTAGTACTACTACTACTACGATTGTATGTGCTACTAGTACTATTTCTACTATTACTACAATTACTTCAAATACTACTACTACTACTCTCACTCATACTATAGCTACTACTACTAATCCTCTTACTACTACAAGAATTGCTACTACTGCTCCTACTATTGCTACTATTACTACAATTGCCCCAACAACTACTGCCACAACTATTATCAATAGTATTGCTACTGCAACTACTGCTACTTTTACGACTACTTCTACTACTACTACTGTTAAAACCACTTCTACTACTGCTCTTATTCCTACTATTACTACAACTACTACTACCGCTTCAACTATTGCTACTACTACTAATTCTGCTGCTATTAGTACAACAACTACAGCTACTACTATTGCTATGAATACTACTAATACTACTACTACTTCTACTATTCCTACTACTGCTACTATTACTACAACTGCTACTACTAGTACTACTACTACTACTACTTATAGTCCTAATACTTATCTTACAACAAGTACTACTATGACTACTCGTACTACTAAAACAACAACAACTACTACTACTACAATTGTTGCTACTTCTACTGCTACTCTTACTACTACTACTGTTACTACTAATACTAATACTACAACAACGACAACTACTACTGTTGCTGCTACTGCTACTACTACTATGTCCACTTCTACTACAACTGCTACTACTACTTCTGCTACTACTATTAGTACTGCTACTGCTACTATTACTACAACAACTACTTCTACTGTACTACTAGTACTACTACCACGACTAAGAATACTCCTACAACTACTCATACAGCTGCTGCTACTAGTACTCCAACTTCTCCTCCTCCCACTACTGATACTACTACTACCACTACTACTACTGCTACTACTACTCCTACTGCTACTCCTACAACAACTACTACTGCAGTTGCTGCTGTGGCTTCTATAACTGTTACTACTGCTACTACTACTGCTACTACTACTGCTACAACTACTATGACTCCTATTACTACTATTGTAATTGTTACTACTATTATTGCTACTACTGTTACTAGTTCTACCACTTCTCCTACTACTTCTTCTACTACCGCTACTACTAATACTACTACTCCTATTGCTCTACTACTCCTGCTACTACGGCTGCTACTACCACCACCACTGCTACTACTACTATTCCTACTACTACTTTTGCTACTACTACTACTGCTACTACTACCACAACTATAACTACTGCTACGCTTGCCGCTGCTGCTACTACTACTTCTACTACTACTACTATTACTCTCACTCCTACTACTACTACTACTTCTATAGCTACTCCTACTGATACTATTACTCCTTTTTCAGCTACTACAGCTGCTGCTGCTACTACTACTATTGCTACTACTGCTACAACTGCCACAAATACTACTGCTACTGCTACTACTAATGCAAGTACTGCTACCACTATTGCTACTGCTACTACTATTGCTACTACAAGTACTTCTACTACTGCTGCTGCTACTTCTCATGTGAATGTTACTACTACTGCTATTACATTTGCTACTGCCACTACTACTGCTACTGCTATTATTGCACAACAACAACTACTACTACAACAGCTGCTATTGCTACAACTACTACTATAGCTGCTGCTACTCCTACTACTACTGCCAGAGCTACTACTCATACTACTGCTGCTCCTCCTCCTACTACTACTACTAATACTCTGACTCCTACTTCAACTAGTACTACTACTACTATTGCTACAACTACTACTCCTCCTCCTACTACAATTGCTACTACTAGTAGTACTACTTCTGCTTGACTCCTACTACTATTAGTATAACTACTACTACAATACCTCCTACAACTACAATAGTTACTACTACCACTACAACTATTGCTATAACTAGTACTACTACTACTACTACTATTACCACCCATAAATACTATGACTACTGCTTCAACTACCATAACTACTGCAACTACTCCTACTACTTCTACTAATGTCGCTGCTACTACTACTCTTGCATTTGTTACTACTACTACAACTTCTACTACTACTATTGCTACTGCTACTACTTCTACTACAACTACTACTACCTCTACTACAACCACAACTACAATTGCTACCACTACTACAACTTTTGCTACTACTACTATTACTACTACTACTACTACTACTACTTACTACTAGTACTACTGCCACTTCTACAACAACTACTACTACTTCTCCAAATGCTGCTGCCACAACTACTACTCCTACTAACATAATTGCTTCTACTGCAACTGCTACTACTACTATAGCTGCTATTACTACAACTACTACTACTACAACAACTACTACTACAACTCTCACTCCTACTTCAACTATAACTACTACTACTAATTCTGCTACCACTACTCCTAATACAACTATTGCTACTGCTACTACTACTTTGACTGCTACTACTAATGCAATTACTATTACTACTACTATTGCTACTGGTAGTACTACTACTGCTACTACTACTATCGCTATTGTCACTACTGCTACTCCTGCTACTATGATTGTTATTGCTACCATAACTAGTTCTACTACTAATACAACTGCTACTAAAACTGCTACAACAAC
>RXID01021929.1:122500-135000 GCA_005019695.1 Trichopus zeylanicus subsp. travancoricus
CAGAAGTTGTAGTAGTAGCAAGAACAACAACAGGATTAGGAGTATCTATAGTAGGAGCAGGAGTAGTAGTAGTAGTAGCAAGAGCAGCAATATGTGTCCAAGTAGTAATAATTGTAGCAGTAATAGTAGAAGTGATAGTAGTAGTAGGAGGAGCACGAGTATTGGTAGTACTTGTAGTAACAGTAGGAGTAATAGTAGTAGTTGTAGCAAAAGTAGGAGTAGGATTAGTAGTAAGAATTATGCTACCTCTACTTCAACTACTACTACAACTACAACTATTGCTACTACTACTCCTACTACTACTTTTGCTACAACTGCTACAAATACTGCTTCTAGAATTATTACAACAACTACAATAATAACTACTACTACTATAACTGCTACTGCTACCGCCACTACTACTGCTATTACTACTACTACTACAACTACTACTACTACCACTACTACGATTGCTGTTACTACTACTACTACTACTACTACTACTACTACTACTATTACAGCTACTACTGTTTCTACTACTACTATTACTGCTACTAATACTACTACTACTACTACTACTATTACCACTACTACTATTTCTACTACTACTACTGTTGTTGCTGCTATTGCTGCTACCACTACTAGCACTATTACTACTCCAACTACTACTACAATTACTACTGCAACTACTACTACTACTATTACTACTACTACTGTGACACCTACACTTACTACTATTGCTACTACAACTACCCCTACTGATACTACTACTACAATTACGGCTACTACTACTACTACAACAACAACTCCTATTGCTACTAGTACTACTATTTCTGCTACTGCTGCTGCTGCTGCTACTACTGATACTCCTACTGCTACCACTTCTACTACTCGTCCTCCTACTACTACTACAACTACCACTGCTACTACTACTACTGCTACTACTCCTACTGCTACTACTACTACTACTTCAAGTCCTACTACTGCTACACCTAACACTACTTCTATGGCTACAATGACAACTATAACAACTACTACTTCTGCTACTACTACTACTACTATTTTTGAAACTACTGCTACTTCTACTACTACTAATACTATTGCTAATAGCACTACAACTACTACTTTTATTACTATAACTACTACTCCTACTTATGCTACTACTCCAACAACTACTACTACTTCTATTCTTACTGTGACTACTACTACTAATTCTGTTGCTACTCATACTACAACAACTACTGCTATTATTGCTGCTACTACTACTACAAATACTACTACTTCTTCTGCTATTACTGTTACTAATACTAGTACAACTCCTGTGACTACTACTACTTCCATAAAAACAACGACGACAACAACTTCTACAACGACTACTACTGCTGCTGCTACTACGAGTACTAGCAATACTGCAACTGCTACTACTACTAATACTTCAACTAATACTACAAGTACTTCTACAACTACTGCTTCTACCGGTAGTAGTACTACTACATCTATAACGATCACTTCTACTACTACTACCATTATTACTAATACTACTACTACTACTATTTCTACTACTCCTACTACTTCTACTACTCCTACTACTGCTACGACTACTACTGCTATTATTATAGCTAGTACTATTACTACAACTACTAACCCTATTTCTACTTCAACTACTATTACTCCAATTACTGCTACTACTACTACTACAACTACTACTATTATTACTACTGCTGCTACTACTACCGCTAATCCTTCCCCTACACATATTCCTACTACTACTACTACTACTACTACTACTTGTACTTCCTCGACTACTACTACTACTACTAGTAGTACTACTGCCACTACTACTACGGTATTGCTACTACTACTACTGCTACTACTACTACTGTTGCTGCTACAACTATAGCTGTTGTTGGTGCCGCTATTGTGACTATTACTACTTCTATTACTACTAGACTACTACTACAACAACAACTACCGCCACTACTACTACTCGAACAACCACTACTATTACTACTACTAATACTACTACTACTTCTACTACTACTACATCTACTACTGCTACTACTATTACTACTGCTGCTATTACTGCTACTTTTGTTTCTACTACAACTACTAATATTGTTAATAGTACTAGTACCAAGAATACTACTACTTCTACTATTGCAATAACAACAACTACTACTACAACTACTACTGCAACTATTACTACTACTACTACAACTAATACTACTACTTCTTTTGCTATTACTGCTACTAATACTAGTAGAGCACCTTGTACTATTACTACTTCTACAACAACAACAACTACTTCAGCTACTAGTACTTCTGCTACTACTACTGGCGCTGCTACTACTACTACTACTACTACTACTACTCCTCCTCCAACTACCACTACTACTATTTCTACTACCACAACTACTACAACTATTGCTACAAGTACTAGTACTACCACTACTACTACTGCAACTACTACTACTACCTCAACTACTACTCCAACTACTAATCCTACTACTGCTAATACTTGTAGTAGTACTACTACTGCTACAACTTCCACAAATACTACAACTACAACTTCTTCTCCTACTACTACAACTATTACTACTACTACTACTACTACTACTACTTCTACTACTACTACTTCTACTGATACTACTAATACTGCTACTGTTACTACTAGTACTATTACTAATACTACAACTCCTATTACTGCTTCAACTGCTACTACGACTATTATTGCTACCACTACTACTACTACTACAACTACTACTACCATTAGTGCTACTACTGCAACAACTTCCACTACTCCTGTTGCTATTACTACTACTACTACTTACTACTACTATTATTACTACAACTATAATTGCTACAACTACTACTACTATAATTACTACTATGCCTGCCACTGCTACTACTTCTACTACTACTACTCCTCCGCCTCCTCCTAATGCTAATGCTATTACTATGCTACTACTACTACTACAACAACAACAACAACGACAACAACAACAACAACAACTACTACTACTAGTACTAACACTGTTGCTGCTGCTACTACTACTACTACTAGTACTACTACTGCTATTGCTACTACTATTAGTACTACTACTACTACTACTACTACTACTACTACTACTACTACTACTACTACTACTACTACTACTATTACTATTATTACTGCTGCTGCAGCTGTTGCTGCTAGTGCTGCTGCAACTACTACTGCTATTGCTACTGCTATTAGTAATACTACTACTACTACTACTACTACTATTGCTGTTGTTGCTGCTACTACTAATACTACTACTACTACTACAGTTACTACTACTACTACTACTACTACTACTACTACTACTACTACTATGACAACTACCATAACTACTGCTGCTACTGCTGCTGCAACTACTCCTAGTTTTACTACTACTACTACTGCTACTAGTACTGGTAGTGATACTGCTACTCCAACTACTACTTTTACAATTATTACTAATATTACTAGTACTACCAATACTAATGCTGCTGCTACTCCAACTATCGCTTCTATAATTACTACTACTATGACTATTATGACTACTACTACTACTACACTTCTACTACTTCTACCACTGCTACCACTACTACTACGACTACTACTACTTCTACTACAACTAATATTACCATGACTACTACTACTACTACTCCTACTACTACTACTTCTACTACTACTACTATGACTACTACTACCACTGCTACAACTCCTACTACAACAACTACTATGTCTTCTACTACCGCTATAGCTAGTCCTACTACTACTACTCCTCCTCCTACTACTTCAACTACTATTACATATACTATAGCTACTGCTGCTACTCCTACTACTACTATTACTCCTCCTCCTACTACTACTAATCGTATTACTACTCCTACTACTCTTTCGTCTTCTACACATATTCCTACTAATACTCCCACAAATACCACTACTACCACTACTACTACAGCTATTGCTACTAATACTACTGCTACTGCTACTACTACGGCTACTACAACTATAGCTGTTATTGCAACCGCTATTGTGACTATTGCTACCCCTACTACTTCTACACTACAACTACAACAACTACTACAATAGCTACTACCACTCGAACAACTACTAATATTTCTTCTACTAATACTACTACTACATCTACTACTACTACTATAAATTGTACAAATGCTACTACTACTACTCCTACTACTACTATTACTACTACTGCTGCTACTACCACTTCTGCTACTACTACTCCTACTACCACTACTTCTGTTGCTGTTGCTGCTACTCCCACTACTTCTTCAACTACTATAATTATTACTACTACACCTACCGCTACTACTACTACTATTGCTGCTAGTACTACTACTTTCTGGTACTACTACTACTACTTCTCTTCTACTACTATTACTATAACTACTGTAGCTGCTACTACTACTACTAGTACTACTACTTCAACTACTCCTATTACTACTGCTACTACTCCTACTACTACTACTACTGCTGTTGTTGTTGTTGTTGCTCCTCCTACTACTACTACTACTACTTCTACTCCTACTACTACTTTTATTGCTATTGCTACTACTACTCCTGCTGCTACTGCTACTACTACTAATACTAGTAGTACTACTACCACTACTTCTACTATCGCTTCTACTGCTACAAGTACTAGTACTGCAACTACATGCTACTACTTCTACTACTATTGTTGCTACTATTCCTACTAAAACTACCTCTGCTACTACTATTGGTACTACTGCTACTACTTCCACTACAACTACTATTAGTACTATAGCTTTTGCTACTACTACTACTACTATTGTAGATATGAGAACTATGATAACTACTATCACTACTACTACTAATTTTGATACAATTGCTTTAGATTCTACTACTACTATTGCTACTACTATTATTATTACTGCCACTGCTACTACTTTTCACACAATAACAACTACTACAACAACAACTACTACTACTTCTTTTCCCATAATAACAAATACTACTACTTTTCGTGCTACTAGGATTGTTGCTGCTACTACCTTTAGTACAACTACTACTTTGCTACTACACCTGCTACTATCGCTACTACTCCTACTAATATTATTACTATTACAACTATTGCTACCATTGCTAGTATTACTACTATCACTACTATTGCTGCTACTACTACTGCTACTTGAATTGCTGCTAGTACTACAACTACTACTACAGCTACAGCAACTGGTACTACTCCCATGACTAGTACTACTACTACTAATACTACTACTATGACTACTACTACTACTATGACTACTACTACTACTACTACTACTACTACTTCCACTGTTGCTACTACTACTACTACCACTACTACTGCTACTACTACTAATTCTACTACTTTTATTTCTCAAACTACTACTAGTATTACTATCATAATTATAGTTGGAGAACTAGTAGCAATAGCAAAAATAGTTACAGTAGTTGTAGTATTCATAGTAGTACTAGCAGTTACAGTAGCAGTAGTTGTTGTAGCGGTTGTGATAGTAGCAAAAATAGCACTAGGGGTAATTATAGCAATAGTGGAAGTGGAACTAGTAGCTGAAGTAGCAAATGTAGCATTAGTAGTTATAGAAGTAGTTGTAGTAGCTCTAATAGTAGTAGTAGTAGAAGCAATAGTAGTAGTAGTAGGAGTAGTAGCAGTAGTTGCAGTAGCAGTGGTAGAAGTAGTGGTAGAAGCAGTAATAGCAATAGTAGTAGTAGCAGTCATAGCAGTCAAGTAGCTGTAGCAGTCATAGTAGAAGTGTAGTAATATTAGTAGCTGTAGCTATAGTTATCGCCAAAGAAATTGTCGCATTAGTAGTAGTAGCAATTGTAGTAGTAATAGCGGTTGTGGTAGTGGTAGTAGTTATAGTAGTACCATTAGTAGTAGTAGTGTAGTAGTAGAAGTAGTAGCAGCAGCAATAGAAGTAGCAGTAGTAGTAGTAGCAGTTATAGAAGTAGTAGCAGTCATAGTGATAGTAATAGTTGTAGAAGTAGCATCTTAGTAGTAGTAGAAGCAATAGCAGTAGTAGTTGTACAAGTACAAATGGAAGTAGTAATAGTAGTAGCAGCAGTAGTAGCAGTTACAGTAGTAGTATTAATAGTAGTGGCAACTATTCAAGTAGAAGCAACACTATTAGTACTTATCACAGTGGTAGTTGTGTATGAAGTAGCAGTGGTAGTAGTAGTAGTAGTAATAGTAGTTGTTGTAGCAGAAGTGGTAATAGCAGTAGAAATAACCTAAGTAGTAGTAGTAGTAGTGGTAGCAATAATAATCATAGGGGAAGGTATTCTAGTAGTAGTAGTAGTAGTAGTAGTCATGGTGGTGGTAGCAATACTAGTAGCAGTAGTAATAGTAGTAGTATTGGCAGTAGTTGCATTAGTAGCAATAATAGCAGTAGTAATATTGTAGTACTAGTTGTAGCAGTAGTAGTTGTTGTTGTAGTAGTAGTAGTAGTAAAAGTTGAGGTACTAGTAGTAGTTGTGGTAGCAGTAGTTTTAGTAGTAATTATAATTACAGTAATTGTAGTAACATTATTAGTAGCAGTAGCAAAAGTAGTAGTAGTAGTAGTAGTATTAGTGGTTGTAGTAGCAGTAATAGTAGTAGTCGCAGTAGTAGTATTATTTGTAGTGGTAATAGTAGTAGAAGTAGTGCAGCAGTAGTAGGAGTGGTACTAGCACTAATAGAAGTAGCAATAGTAGTAATAGTAGTATTAGTGGTCGTAGTAGCAGTAATTATATCTGAAGAAGTAGTAGTAGTAGCAGTAGTCTTGGTAGTAGCAGTACTAGTAGTTTTAGTAGTAGTAATTGTTGTTGTCACAATAGTAGTAGTATTAGTAGTAGTAATAGTAGTAGCAGTAGTAGCAGCAGTAGTAGAAGTGGCACTAGCTCTAGTAGTAGTAGTAATGGTAGCAATAGTAGTTGTAGCAGTCAGAGTAGTAGCAGTAGTAGTAGTAATAGTTATAGTAATAGTAATAGTAGTAGAAGTTAAAGTAGTACAGGCAGTAGGCATAGTTATAGTAGCTGTAATAGTAGTAGCAGTAGTATTAGTGGTAATAGAAGAAGTATAAATAGTTTCAATAGTAGTAGTAGTTGTTGTTGTAGTAGTCATAGCTGTACTAGCAGTAGTAGATGTAGCAATTGTAGTAGTCATACCAATGCTAGTAGTAGTGGTAATAGTAGTAGTAGTGGTAGCAATGGTAGTAGCAGGAGTAGTAGTAGTAGTAGTTGTGGTAGTTGTAGTAGTAGAAGTAGGTATAGTCATAGTAGTAGGAGTAGTTATCGTAGTAGTATTTGTTATAGTAGAAATATTGGTCGTTGCAGTACCAGTAGCAGTAGCAACAACAGTAGCAGTAGTAGCAATAGTATTAGTAGTTACAGCAGTATTAGTGGCCATAGTACTAGTTGCAATAATAGTTGCGGTAGTAGTAGCAGTAGCAGTAGTAGTGGTAGCAGTAGTAGCAGTTGTCATAATAGTACTAATAGTAGCAGTCACAGTAATAGTAGTAGTTGCAACAATAGTAGCAGTAGCAGCAACAACAGTAGTTGTGATAGTAGTTTTAGTAGTAGTAGTAATAGTAGCAGCAGTAGTAGCAGCCATAGGAGCAGTAGCAATAGTACCAGCAGTTGTAGTAGTAGTAGTTGTTGTTATCATAGTAGCAGTGGTATTTGTTATAGTAGTAGTTGGAACAGTAGTATTGGTAGCCGTAGTAGTAGCCGTAGCTGCAGTAGTAGTAGTAGCTGCAATAGCAGAGGTAATAATAGTAGTAGTAGTGGT
Source organism: Trichopus zeylanicus subsp. travancoricus (assembly GCA_005019695.1). Lineage (NCBI taxonomy): Eukaryota > Viridiplantae > Streptophyta > Magnoliopsida > Dioscoreales > Dioscoreaceae > Trichopus > Trichopus zeylanicus. The sequence goes on from RXID01021929.1 coordinate 130,276, forward strand.
AGTAGCAGTTGTGGTAGTGCTAGTTGTTACAGTACATGCATTGGTAGTAGTAGTTGCAGTCATAGTAGTAGTAGTAGCAGCAGTAGCAGAAGCAGCAGTAGTAACAGTAGCAGAGCCAGCAGTAGTGGTAACAATAGCGATATTGGTCATATTAGTATTAGTAATGGTAGTAGTAGTAGTCGTGGCATCCATAATAGTTGTAGTAGCTGTAGCGGTAGTTGTTGTAGCAGTAGCAGTAGCAGTAGCAGTAGCAATAGTAGTAGTAGTACAACAACTACTACTACTAGTTGTTGTAGTAGTAGTAGTAGTAGTAGGAGAAGAAGCAGTAGTAGCAATAGCAACAACAGTAGTGGTACTAGTTGTAGTTGTAATAGTTGTAGTGGTAGTAGTAGTAGTATTATCTGGAATAGCAATAGTAGTAGTTGTAGTTGTAGCAGTAGCAGTAGTAGTAGCATTAATAGTAGTACTATTAGTAGTAGTAGTAGTACTAGTAGTATCTGTAGGAGAACTTGTTGTAGTTGTGGTAACAATAATAGGAGTAGTATTAGTAGTAGAACGAGCAATAGAAGTAGTACTAGTAGTCGTGGAAGTAATAGTAGTAGTAGAGATGTAGCAGAAGTAGTACTAGTAGCAGGAGTAGCAGTTGTAGTGATACTAGCGGTAGTAGCAGTTGTGGCATTAGTAATAGTAGTAGCAGCAGCAGTAGTAGTTGCATAAGTAGTAGTATTAATAGTAGTAGTAGTAGTAGTAAAAGTAGAAGTAGTAGTAGTAGTAGTCGTAGCTGCATTAGTAATAGTACTAGTAGCAGCAGTTGTAGCAGTGGTAGTAGTAGAAGTAGTTATAGCAAGAGAAGTAGTATTAGTAGTAGTTGTAGTAGTATCTAGTTAGTACTATTAGTAGTTGTTGTCGTCGTAGTAGTAGTAGCAGTTGTAGTATGAGGAGAAATAGTAGTAGTAGAAGAGGTACTAGTAGTGTCAGTATAAGTTATAGCTGTAGTTGCGGAGTTGCAGTAGCAGTAGTAGTTGTTGTAGTGGTAGTTGTAGTTATTGTAGTATTGGTAGAAGTTGTATACGCAGCAGCAGTAGCAGTAGTAGTAGTAGAAGCAACAGTTGAAGGTGTAGTAGCAATAGTAGTGGTAATAGTAGTAGAAGGAATAGTAGTAGTATTAGGAGTAGTAGGATTTGTATTAGTAGTAGTAGTTATTGTGCTTGTTATAGTAGTAGTAGTTGTTGTCATTTTTGTTGTAGTAGTAGTAGAAGTTGTAGTAGTGGTAGGAGTAGTTGTTGTAGTAGTAGTAGCTGTAGCAGCAGTAGTACTAGTAGTAGTAGCAGTAATAGTAATAGTATTAGTTGTAGAAGTAGTAGCAGATGTAGTATAAGTAGTAGTAGTACTATTACTAATAGTAGTAGTAGTAGCAGCAATAGTAGTTGTTGTTGTTGTACTAGTAGTCATAGTAGTAGCAACAGTAGTAGTAGAACTAGCAACATCATTATTAGAAGTTGTGCTAGTAGTAGTAGTAGTAGTCACAGTAGTTTCAGAATTAGTACTTGGAGTAGCTGTATTTGTAGTAGTGGTATCCGTAGTAGTGTAGTAGTAGAGGTTGAAGCTGCTGTAGTAGTAGTGTGAGTCAAAGTAGTAGTATTAGTAGCAGTAGTAGTAGCAACAACGACAGAAGTAGTAGCAATGGTAGTAGTAGTAGTAGTAGCAAAAATTGTAGTAGTCATTATAGTGGTGGCAATAAGAGTCGTAGCTGTAGTAGTAGGAGTAGTAGCAGTAGTAGTAGTTGTAGGAGAAGTAGTAGTTAGTAGCTACAACAGTAGTAGTAGTAATGGTAGTAGTAGCTTTAATAGCAGTAGAAGTAGTAACTGTAGCAGTAGTAGTTGTAGTAGATGTGGTAGCAGTAGTAGTGGTAGAAGATGAAGTAGTAGAAGTGTTAGCAATAGTAGTAGTACTAGGAGTGTTAGCAATAGTAGAAGTGTTAGGAATTGTAGTAGTAGTAGAAGTGGTAGTTGTGGTGGTATTAGAAGTAGTGGTAGTATGATTAGCAGTAGAAGTAGCGGTAGTAATTGTAGTGGTAGTAGCAGAGGTGGTTGTAGTAGTAGTAGAAGTAGATGTGGTAGTAATTTAGTGGTAGTTGTAGTAGTAGCAAAACTATTAGTAGTTGTAGTAGTAGTACCTATAGTCACAGCAATAGTAGTGATAGCTGTATAGCAGCAATAGTAGTAGTAGTATGAGATGTTGAGTAGTAGAAGTAGCTGTATAGTTGCAATAGTAGTAGTATTATGAGATGTTGAGTTGTAGCAGCCACAGTAGTAGTATTTGCAGTAGCAATAGCAGTATTAGCATTACTAGAAGTGGTAGTAGTAGTAGTAGTTGAAGTAGTAGTAGTAGTGGGAGAAGCAACGGTAGTAGTAGTTGTAGCAACAGTAGTAGTTGTATTTGTAGTAGAAGCAGTTGTAGCGACAATAGCAACAGTAGTAGCAAAAATAGCAGCAGCAGTAGCTATAGTAGTATCAGTCGCAGTAGTAGTAGCATTAGTAGAAGAAGTAGTACAAGTAGTAGTAATAGGTGTAGCAGTAGGAGAACTTATTGCAGTCGTAGTAGTAGTAATAGGAGTAGTAGTAGTAGAAGCAGAAGGAGCAATAGTAATAGTAGTAGTAGTCATGGTAGTAATAGTAGTAGTAGTAGCAGTAGTTGCAGTAGCAATAGTAGCAGTAATAGTAGTACTAGCAATAGTAGAAGTAGCTGCAGTAGCAGTCGTAGCGATAGTAGTGATAGTAATAGTAGTAGCAGTAGTAGCGGTAGTAACAGTAGTAGCAGTCGTAGCGGTAGTAGCGATAGTAATAGTAGTAGCAGCAGTAGCGGTAGTAACAGTAGTAGCTATAGTACTAGTAGTAGTAGCAGTAGTAATTACAAAAGTAGTAGTAATAGTAAAAGTAGTATTGGTAGCAGTAGTAGTAATAGTACTAGTAGCAGAAGTAGTAGTACTAGTTGCAGCAGATGAAGTAGAAGTAGTAGTATTGGTAGTAGCAGTAGCAGCAGCAGTAGTAGTAGTAGTAGTTGTTGTAGTAGTCATTGTAGTCGCAGTCATAGTGGTAGTAGTTGTAGTAGTAGTAGCAACAATAGTAGTCGTAGAAATAGTATTAGTAGTAGTAATAGCAGCAGGAGTAGAAGTAGTAGTTGTTGTTGTTGTTGTAGTAGTAATAGTAGAAGTAGTTGCAGAAGTAGTACTAGGAGTAGCAGTATTTGTAGTTGTGGTCGTCGTAGTAGTTGTAGTAATAGTGTTCATAGCAATAGTGGCAGCAGTAGTAGTAGTGGTATTAGTAGAAGTAGTAGTATTAGTAGCAAAAGTAGTAGCAATAGTCGTAGTAGCTGTAGTAGTAGTATTAATAGCTGTAGTAGTAGTAGCTACAGTAGTAGTAGTAGCAGCTATGCAAGTAGGAGAAGTAGAGTAGTAGTAGCAGCAGAAGTTGTTGTAGTAGGAGCATCAGTAGTTGTAGTAGTAATAGTGGCAGCAGTAGTAGTTGTAGTTGTTGTAATAAGAGTAGTAGCAGTACTAGTTGTAGGAGAAGTAGTAGTTAGTAGCAACAATAGTCATAGTGGTGATAGTGGTTGTAGTGGTGGAGTAGTAGCAGTAATATCAATTGCAATAGCAGTTGTAGTAGTAGTAGGGGTTATAGTAGTAGTGGTAGTATTGTTATCGTAGTTGTAGTAGTAGGGATAGTAGTAATAGTGGTAGTAATAGTAGCAGTAGTAGTTGTAGCAGCAGAAGCAGTATTAGCAGAAGTTACAACAGTAGTAGTAGTATTAGAAATGGTAGCAATAGTAGTAGCAGTAGTAGTAGTCTCATAGTAGTTGTAGTAGTAGTAGTTGTAGCAGTAGTGGCAGAAGTAGTACTAGAAATAGTAGTAGTTTTCGTACTAGTAGTCATATGAGTAGTAGCAGTTGTAGTAGTGGTAGGAGTATTAATGGTAGCAGCAGAAGCAGTAGCAATAGCAGTACAAGTACTAGTAGTAATAGTTGTAGTAGCAGTAAGAGTTGTAGTGGTATAAGCAGAAGTATTCGTAATTGTCGTAATAGTAGTAGTAGTTGTAGTTGTAGTAGTTGTAGTAGTAGCATTAGTAGTAGTAGAAGTAGTGATAGTTGTTGTAGTAATAGTAGTCGTCCGAGTAATAGTAGTAATACTGGTAGTAGGAGTCGTAGTAGCAGTAACAATAGTAGTAGTAGTAGTAGCAACAACAGTAATTGCAATAATACTATTCGTAGTAGTAGTAGATGTAACAGGAGTAGTAGTTTGAGTAGTCGTAGTGGTGGCAGTAGCAGCAGTAATATTCATAGTAGTAGTTGTTGTAGTAGTAGGAGTTGCTGTAATAGTAGCAGCGGTGGTAGTAGTCGAAGTTGGGGTAGTAGTAGTTGTAGTAGTTGTCATAGTTATAGTAGTAGTAGTAGCAGTAGTCATAGTAGTCATAGTAGCAGTAGCATTAGTTATAGCTGTGGTTGTAGGAGTAGTAATGGTAATCGTCGTAGTAGCAGCAGCAACAGTTGTGGTAGTAGTAGCTATAGTAGTAGTAGTAGGAATAGCAGTAATAGTAGCAATAGTTGTAGTAGTTGTAGTAGTAGTGGTAGTAGCAGTAGTAGCAGTAGAACTAATGACAAGAGCAGTAGTTGTAGTAGTAGGAGTAAAAGCAGCAGAAGTCATAGTGGAACTAGTAATAGCAGCAATAG
>RXID01021929.1:137500-152733 GCA_005019695.1 Trichopus zeylanicus subsp. travancoricus
GGAGAAGTAGTAGTAGTAGTAATTATTGTTTTTATTGTAGTAGCAGTTGTAGTAGTAATAGTTGTTGCTGCAATAGTTGTTGTTGTAGTAGTGGTGTAGTCGTAGTTGAAGCGGTACTAGTAGTAGTAGTATAAGTGGCAAGAGTTGTAGTTGTAGTAGTAGAAGTAGTAAGAGTAGTAGTAGTTATAGTAAAAGTAGTAGTAGTATTAGTAGTAGTAGTAGAAGAGGTCGGACTTGTAGTAGTGGCTATAGGAGATGTACTAGATACAGAAATATTAGCAGTAGCAGCTGGGAAAGTAGTAGCAGTAGTATTAGCGAGAGCAGTCGTTGCATTAGTAGCAGTGGTAACTGTAGCAATTGTAGCATTAGTAGCAGTAGTAGCAGTAGTGGTCGTAGTAGTTGTAGCAGCAGTAGTAGTAATGTTAGTAGTTTTAGTAGTTGGGGTAGTAGTAGTAGTACTAGTCTTAGCAATAGTAGTAGCAGTAGTAGTAGTAGTAGTTGAAGTTGGTGCAATTGTGGTAGTAGCAGTAGCAGTAGCGGTTGTAGTAGTAGCTATAGTAGTAGTAGCAATAGTGATAGTAGTCGTAGTAGTAGTAGTGGTACTAGTAGTAGCAGCTATTGTAGTAGGAGCTGGAGATGTAGTAGTAGTTGTTGTTGTAGCAGTTTTTGTAATATGAGTAATAGCAATAGCATTAGCAGTAGTTGTAGTAGTTGTAGCAGTAGTGGTAATAGTAGGAGAAGTCAGAGTAGTTGTGGTTGTGGATGTAGCAGTAGAAGTAGTAGGCCATAGTAGAGGAAGTAGTAGGAGTAGCAGTCGTAGTAGTAATAGTAGAAGTAGTAGTTGTAGTAGAGTAGGAATAGTAGTAGAAGTAGTAGTAGTAGTAGTTGTATTTGTCATAGTAGTAGTAGTTGTTGTTGTAATACTAGTAGTAGAATTAGTATTACTAGCAATAGTAGCATTAGTTGGAGTTGCAGTAGCAATAATATCAACAGTAAGGCTAGTAAACGAAGTAGTTGTAGTAGCTGTAGCAGTTTTAGTGGTCGTAACAGTAGTAGAACTAATAGCAATAGAAGTAGCAAAAGTAGCGGCAATTGTTACAGTGGTACCTGTTGTAGCAGCAACAACAACAGTAATAGTAGTGTAGTAGTAGATGTAGTCGTAGTAGTAGCAGTACTAGCATTAGTGGTAGTAGTAACAGCAGCAATAGTAGTAATGGCAGGAGCAGCAGCAGAAGTAGTAGTAGCAAAAGTAGTAGAAATAGGAGAAGTGGTAGTAGTAATAGCAATAGTAGTAGTAGTAGTAGTAGCAGTAGTAGTAGTAATAGTCATCGTAGTACTAGTTGTAGTTATAGTAGTAGTTGTAGTAGTAGTAGTAGTAGTAGTAGTAGTAGTAGTAGTTAGGGGTGAGCAAAATCGGTTAACCGAATCGGTTTTGCTCATTTTAGAACCGGAACCAGATTTCGGTTCTCAAAAAATTCAGAACCGGAACCGTACCGGTTTGGGTAAAGAACCGGTTTTTCGGTTCCGGTTCTAAACCGGTTCTAAAATCGGTATACCGGAGCTCCGGCATCGCGACGACCGGCGAGGACGAGGGCGAGGGCCAGGCGGCGTCGCTGTGAGCGCGGGCACGAGTGCAAAGGCGACGCGGCATCACTGCGAGTCGGGGGCGAGGGCGAGACGGCGTCGTTGCAATCTCGGGGACGAGGGCGAGGGCGAGGGCGAGGGCAAGCCGGCGTCGCTGCGAGCTTGGGGGCGAGGGCAAGGGTGTGGCGGCGTCGCTGCGAGCTCGGGGGCGAGGGCGAAGGCGAGGGTAAGGCGACGTCGCTGTGGGCTCAGGGGCGAGGGTGAAGGCGAGGCGGCGTCACTGCGAGCTCCGGGGCAAGGGCGAGGGCGAGGCGGCGTCGCTGTGAGCTCGGGGGCGAGGGAGAGTGTGTGGCGGCGTCGCTGTGAGCTCGGGGGCGAGGGCTAGGGCAAGGCGGCATCGCTGCGAGCTCGGGGGCGAGGGCGAGGGTGAGGCGGCGTCGCTGCGAGCTCGGGGGCGATGGCGAGGCCGAGGCGGCATCGGCGTGTGGCTGCGAGCTCGAGGGCGAGGCCGAGGCGGCGGCGTCGGCGCGTTGCTGCTAGCGCGGGGTCGAGGCAAGGGCGAGGCCGAGTGCGAGGCCGAGGCGGCGCAATTAGGGTTAGGGTTTTATATATTAAACCGGTACGGTTTCGGTTAACCGGTTTTTCAGAAAATATGGAACTGGAACCGGAACCGATTTTTCGGTTCTGTGAAATTTCAGAATCTGAACTGTACCGATTTGCCCTGAGAACCGATTTTCTGGTACGGTTCTCAACCGGTACGATTCGGTTAACCGATTTTTCGATTTTTTTGCTCACCCCTAGTAGTAGTAGTAGTAGTAGTAGTAGTAGTAGTAGTAGTACTAGTCGTAATAGTAGTAGTAGTAGTAGTAGTAGGAGTAGGAGTAGTAGTAGTAGTAGCCGTAGTAGTAGTAGTAGTAGTAGTAGTAGTAGTAGTAGTAGTAGTAGTAGTAGTAGTAGTAGTAGTAGTAGTAGTCGTAATAGTAGTAGTAGTATTAGTAGTAGTAGTAGTAGTAGTTGTTGTTGTTGTTGTTGTAGTTGTAGCGGCAGTAGTGGTAGTAGTACCTGTAGTAGTAGCAGCCATAGTAGGAGCAGTAGTTATACTTGTTGTAGCACTTGTAGCACTTGTAGCAGTAGCAGAAATAGTTGTAGTAGGAGCAGTAACAGCAGCAGTAGTCATAGTAGTAGTAGTGGTAGTAGTAGGAGTAGTAGTAGTAGTTGAAGAAGTAGTAGTGGCAATAGTTGTAGTAGTAGTAGCAGTAGTAATAGTTGTAATAGTAGTAGCAGTAGTAGTTTTCGCAGAAATATTAGAAGCAGTAGTATCAGTAGTAGTAGTCGAAGGAGAAGCAGTAGTAGGAGCAGTAACCGTAATTGTAGTAGCAGTAATGGTAGTAGTGGTAGAGGTGGTACTAGTGGTAGTAGCACTACCAGCAGCAGTAGTCATAGAAATACTAATAGTAGTCGTAGTAGTAGTAAGAGTAATAGTATTAGTACTAGCAACGGTAGTTGTAGTACTAGCAATAGTAATAGCAGTAGTAGCAATTGTAGCAATAGTTGTAGCAGCAACAACAACAGTAGTAGCAGAAGTAGTAGTAGTCGGAAAAGTAGTAGTAGTTGAAGAAGTAGAAGTAGCCGCAGTAGTAGTAGTATTATTAGTTGTACTTATTGTTGTAGCAATATTTGTAGTACTACTTGTAGTATTACTAGGATTAATAGATGTAATAGCAATAGTAGTGCCAGTAGTAGCCGTTGTAGCAGTCATAACAGTGGTAGCAGTAGTAGCAGTTGTAGTAATTGTAGTAGTAGTAGTGGTAGTAGTAGTAGTGACAGTAGCAGTAATAGCTGTAGTAAAAGGAATATGATTAGCAGTATTAGTAGAAGTAGTAGTGGTACTTGTAACCGTAATTGTAGTAGTAGTAGTAGTAGTAGCTGTAGTTGTAGTAGGTGAATTATTAGCAGTTGTAGTAGTTATATGATAGGTAGTACAAGTATGATTAGCAGTAGTAGTAGTAGTTGCAGAAGTAGCAGTAGAAGTAATAGTAGTAGTAGTAAAATTAGTAGCATTAGTAGCCACAAAAGTAGTAGCTATTGTTGTAGTAGTTGCAGTAGCAGCAGTAGTAGCAGTAGTCCTAGTAGTAGTATTAGCAATTGTATTGGTACTAGCAGTTGCAGCTATATCGTAGTAGTAGGAGAAGTTGTTGTAGTAGCAATAATAGTAGTATTCCTAGCAGTAATAGTACTAATAGCTATAGTTGTAGCAGTAGCACTAGTAGCAATGGCAATAGCATTAGTAGTGATAGTAGTGATAGTAGTTGTAGCAGTAGTAGCTGTTGTAGCCATAATGATGGTAATAGTAGTAGAAGTCATAGCAGTTGTGGTAGTGGAAGTAGAAGTAGTGATAATAGCCCATAGTAGCAAATGTTGTTATAGAAGCAGTCGTAGTTGTAGTAGTAGCAGAAGTAGTAGTAATAGTAGTAGGGATTGTTGTATAAGTGGCACTAGTTGTAGTAGTAGTTGTTATACTAGTTGTAGCTATTGTAGTAATACTAGTACTAGCAGTAGTATTAGTAGCAACAGTAGTATTAGTCATAGTTAGAGTAACTCTAGTAGCTGTAGCAGTAGTACTAGCAACAGCATTAGTAATAGATGTGGTAGGAGTTATTGTAGTACTAGTAGTACTAGTAGCAGTAGGAGTAGTAGTGGTAGTTGTAAGAGTAGTACCTGTAGCATTAATAGGGGCAATAGCAATTGCGGTGGAAGTATGATTAGTAGCTGTAGTAGTAGCAGTAGTAGCAGTAGTGGTAGAAGGAGTAATAGTAGTATTATTAGTAGCAACAGTAGTATTAGTCATAGTAAGAGTAACTCTAGTAGCTGTAGTAGTAGTACTAGCAACAGCAGTAGTAATAGATGTGGTAGTAGTTGTTGTAGTACTAGTAGTACTAGTAGCAGTAGGAGTAGTAGTGGTAGTTGTAAGAGTAGTACCTGTAGCATTAATAGGGGCAATAGCAATTGCGGTGGAAGTATGATTAGTAGCTGTAGTAGTAGCAGTAGTAGCAGTAGCAGTAGCAATAGTAGAGTAGGAATAGTAGTATTAGTTGTATTATTAGCAATAGTAATTAAAGTAGTAGTTGTAGTAATAGTAGCCAAAGTAGTAGAAGTAGCACTAGTTGTATTAGTAGTAGTAGCAGTAGCATTAGTATCAGTTGCTGTAGCATTAGCAGTAGTAGTAGCAGTAGCTATACAAGTAGTAATTATTGTAGCAGTAGACAGCTATTACAATAGCAGCGACAACAGCTATTACAATAGCAGTAATAGTAGCAGTAGTAGTTGCAATATTTGTAGTAACAGTAGTAGTACTAGTTGTAGCAATAGCAATAGTAGTAATAGTTGTAGTAGCTATAGTAGCAGTAAAAGTAGTAGTAGTAGCAGTAGAAGTAGTAGTAGTTGTATATGTACTTGTATTGGTAGTTATAGTAGTAGTAGTAATAGTAGTAGTAGCAGCTGTAGCAGGAGTTGCAGCAGCAACAATAGCAGTAGCAGCAATAGTAGCAGTAGCAATATTAGTAATACTAATAGTAGTAGTTGTAGACTAGCTGTAGTAGTAGTAATAGTAGTAGTAGGAGTAGTGAGTATTAATAAGTATTACTAGTACTAGTAGTGAGTAGTAGTAGTAGTAGTAATAGTAAGTACAGCAAGTAGTTAGCAGTAGTTGTAGTAGTTGTAGTTGTAGTAGTAGTAGTGGCAGCAAGAGTGTTAGGAGTAGTGGTAGTAGTAGGAGTAGTAGTAGTAGTAATACTCATAGTAGTTGTAATAGTAGTAGTAGTAGTAGAAGTAGTAGATGGAGTATTAGGATTAGTAATAGTAGTAGTAGGAGGAGGAGGAGGAGTAGTAGTAGTAGTAGTAGAAGTAGTAGTACGAGTAGGAGTTGGAGTAGGAGTAGTAATAACATAAGTAGTAGTAGTAGTCATAGTAATAGTCACAGTAGTAGTAGTAGTAGTAGCAGTAGTGGTAGTAGTTGTACTGATAGCACTAATAGTAGTGTTATTGGTAGTAGTAGTTGTAGCAGAAGTGGTAGCAGTAGTAGCACTACTAGTAATATTATTAAGAGTAGCAGTTGGAGTAGTTGTTGCTATTGTAGTAGTAGTCGAAGAAGTAGGAGTATTAGGAATTAGTAGTAATAGTAGTAGTAGTAGTAGAAGTTGTAGTAGTAGGAGTAGGAGTAGGAGTAGCAGTAGTATATGTAGTACTAGTAGTAGTTGAAGTTGTCACCACATTAGTATTAGTAGTAGTTGTAGTTGTAATAGTAGTAGTAGTAGTAGTAGTATTAGTTGTTGTAGTAGTAGCAGAAGTAGTAGCAAAAGTAGTAGTTGTTGTATTGATAGTAGCAAATGTAGTAGTAGTAGTAGAAGAAGAAGTAGCAGCAATGGTGGTAGTAGTAATAGTAGTAGTAGTAGCAGTAGTTGTAGTAGTCATAGTTAGAGTAATAATAGTACTAGTAGTAGAAGTTGTTGTATAAGTAATAGAAGTAGTAGTATTAGTAGTTGAAGTAGTAGTTGTAGTAGAAGTTGCAATAGTAGTAGGGGAAGTAGAAGCAGTAGGAGTAGCAGCATTAGTATTAGTCGTAGTAGACGTTGTTGTAGTAGGGGTAGTAGTAGTTGCATCATTCATATTGGTGGTAGTAGTAGCAGAAGAAGTAGCAGTAGTAGTAGTTGTAGTAATAATTGTAGGGGTAATATTAGCAGTAGGAGTGGTAATAGTAGTTGTAGTATCTTAGTAAGAATTGTTGTAATTGTAGTGGTAGCAATAGGAGTAGTAGCAGCAGTAGTAGTAGTGGAAGTTGTAATAGTAGGAATTGGAGTTGTCGTAGTACAAGTACTATTAGTTGTTGCAGTTGTAATAGGAGTAGTAGTATTAGTAGTTGAAGTTGAAGAAGTTGTAGTAGCTGTTGTAATAGCAATAGGAGAGGTAGTTGCATTAAGAGTAGCAATACTAGTAGTAATTGTAGTAGTAATAGAAGTAGTAGTACTAATAGTAGTAATAGCAATAGTAGTAGTAGTTGTTGTTGCAGTAGTTTTAGTAGGAGTAGTAGTTGTTGTAACATTAGTACTAGTAGTAGTAGTGGAAAAAGAAGCTGCAGCCGTAGTTGTAGTTATAGTAGTAGGAGTAGTAGTTGTAGTAGGAGCAGTAGTAGGAGTAGTAATAATAGCAGCAACAGTAGTAGTATTTGTAGTAGTAGTTGTTGTAATTGTAGCAGTAGCAGTAGGAGTACTCGTAGGAGTAGTAGTCGTAGTAGAAGTTGTAATAGTTTGAGTTAAGAGTAGTAGCAGCTATACATGTAGTAGTATTAGAAGTAGTAGTAGGAGCAGCAGCAGTAGTCGCAGTTGTAGTTATTGTTGTAGGAGTAGTAGTAGTATTATTTGAAATAGTACTCATCGTATTTGTAGTAGTAGTAGTAGTAGCAGAAGTAGCAGTAGTAGTAGTAGAAGTAGTAGTAGTTGTGTAGTAGTTGTAGCAGTAGTAGAAGTAGTAGTAGTAGTGTAGTAGTAGTAGTAGCAATAGTAGAAGTAGTAATAGTAAAAGTAGTAGAAGCAGTAGTAGTAGTCATAGAAGTAGCAAAGTAGTACTTTTAGCGGTACGAGCAGTAGTAGTAGTAGTAGTAGGAGTAGTGGTGGTGGTGGTGGTAGTAGTAGTAGTCATATTAGTAGTTGTAGAAGTTGTAGTAATAGTTTTAGTAGCAGTAGTAGTAGTAGTAGTCGTAATAACAATAGTAGTTGTTGTAGTTGTGGTAGCAGTAGTGGTAGTAGTAGAAGAAGTAGCGGTAGTAGTGGTTGTAGTATTAGTAGTAGGCATAGTAATAGTAGTAATAGTTTTTGCGGTAGTGATAGTAGTAGTTGTAATTGTACTGGTAGTAGTAGGAGTTGCAGTAGGATTGGTAGTAGTAGTAGCAGTGCTAGTAGTAGGAGTCGGAGTAGTTGTAGTAGTAGAAGAACAAGAAGTAGTAGTAGTAGATGTAGTAGTTGTAGTAGTAAAGCAGCAGCAGTAGCAGTGGTAGTAGTAATAGCAGTAATAATATTGGTTGTAGTAGTTGTAGTAGAAGTGGTAGCAGTCGTAGTAGTACTAGTAACAGTAGTTGGAGTAGTAGTGGCTGCAAGAGTAGAAGTTATGGTAGTAGTAGCAATAGAAATGGGAGTAGTAGTAGCAATAGTTATAGTAGTAGTAAAAGTAGGAGTATTAGGAGTTAGTAGTAATTGTAGTAGTAGTAATAGCAGCAGCAGTTGTAGTAGTCGGATTAGGAGTAAGGGTTGGATTAGGAGTAGCGGTAGTATAAGTAGTACTGTTAGTAGTAGAAGTAGTAGTCGTAGTAGTAGAAGCAGTAGTTGTAGTAATTGTAGTAGAAGTCGTAGTGGTAGTTTTAGTTGTATTAGTAGTAGCAAAAGTAGTAGGAGAAGTAGTAGTAGTAGTAGTAGTAGTAGTAGTAGTAGTAGTAGTAGCAATTGTAGTAGCAGTAGAAGAATAACTAGTTGTAGTATTGGTAGTAGTAATAGTAGTAGTAGTAATAATAGTAGCAGTTGTAATAGTAGTAGTAGTTGTAGTAGTAGAAGTTACAGTAGTAGTTGCAATAGTAGTAGTAGTAATAGTAATAGGAGTAGCAGTACTAGTAGTATTAGCAACAGTAGTAGTAGTAGTAATATTATTAGTTGTAGTAGTATTAGCAGTAGTAGTTATAGTAGCAGTAGTATTTTTAGTAATAGTAGTAGTAGTAAAATTATTAGGTGTACTTGTAGTGGTAGCAGTAGCAGAAGTCATAGGAGGTGTAGTAGTTGTTGATGTTGTAAAAATAGGAGTTGTAGTTGTTGTAGATGTAGTTGTTGTTGTTGTTGTAGTAGTAGTAGTTGTAGTATTAGCAATAGTAGTATTAGTAGTAGCAAAAGTAGCAGTAGTAGCAGCAATATTAATTGTAATTGGACTAGCATTAGAAGCAGGAGTAGTTATAGTAGTAGTAGTAGAAGTTGTTGTAAAGTAGGAGCTGGAGTAGTAGTAGTTTTAGATGATGTAGTAGTAGTAGTAGTAGTTGTTGTTGTAGTAGTAGTAGGAGGAGGAGTAGTAGTAACAATTGTTGTCGTTGTTGCGAAAGTGGTAGTAGCATTGTTCATACTAGTACTCGTAGTATTCGTACTAGTAGTTGTTGTAGTAGTACTAGTAGTAGTAGCTATAACAGTAGTAGCAGTATTTGTAGTAGTCGCAAGAGTAGTAGCAGTAGTGTAGTAGTTGTAGCAATAGTGATAGTAGCAACAGTAGTTGTAGTGAGTAGCAGTAGCAGTAGCTGAAGTAGTAATAGTAGTAGTAGTAGAAATCGTAGAAGCAGTCATAGAAGTAGTAGTATAGTAGTAGTAGTAGTAATAGTAGTAGTAGTAGTAGTAGTAATAGTAGTAGTAGTAGTTCTTGTAGTAGTAATAGTAGTAATAGCAGTAGTAGTCACAGCAGCAGCAAAAATAGTAGTAGAAGTAATCGTTGCAACAACAGCAATAGTAGTAGGACTAGAAGTAGTAGATATTGAATAGCATTAGTCGCAGTAGCAGAAGTAGTAGTGGTAGTAACAGTAGTAGTAATAGTATTTGTAGTAGTTATTGTAGTTGTAGTAGCAGCAGGAGTAGGAGTAGGAGTGGTAGTTGTAACAATAGTATAGGTAGTAGTAGTAGTAGTAGAAGTAGGAGTAGTAGTAGTAGTCGGTATGGAAGTAGTATAGTTGTAGTAGGAGTAGTAGTAGGAGTAGGAGTAGAAGTAGTAGTAGTAGTAGTAGGAGTAGTAGGAGTAGGAGTAGCAATAGGAGTAGTAGAAGTAGTTGAAAGAGTAGTAGTAGTAGTGGTAGTGGTAGTAGTAGTAGGAGTAGTACTCGGAGTACTAGTAACAGTAGTAGCAGTAGGTGTAGTAGTAGTAGTAATAGGAGTAAGACGAGGTGTTGTTGTAGTAGTAGCCGTTGCAGTAGTAGAAGTTCTAGTAGGAAGAGGAGGAGTAGTAGTAGTGGGAGTAGGAGTTAAGAGTTGTAGTTGGAGTAATAATAGTTGGCATAGTGGTAGCAGTAGTTGCAGCAAGATTAGTAGTAGGAGCAGTAGTAGTAGTAAGGGTTGTAGTTGTTGTTGTAGTAGTAATAGCAGTTGCAGTAGTTGTAGTACTCGTAGGTGTAGTAGTAGTCAGAGTAGGAGTAGGAGTAGGAGTAGCAGTTGGATTTGGAGTAGAAATAGTATTAGTAGTAGCAGTAGAAGCAGTAGAAGGTGGAGTTGTAGTAGCAGTTGTACTAGTAGTAGTGTTAGTTGTAATTGCAACTACAATAGAAGTAGCAATAGTAGCTGTTGTACTTGTAGCAAAATTAGTAGTGGCTGTTTTAGTAATTATTGTATTACTAGTAGTAGTAGTAGTAGTATTATTAGTAGAAGCAATAGTAGGAGTGGCAGTCGTAGTTGGTGTAGTAGTTGTAGTAGTTGTAGGGGCAGTAGTAGTTGGAGTAGCACTAGTAATGGGAGTAGTAGTAGTAGCAGTTGTGGTTTTAGCAGCAGTAGCCGCAGTAGCTATAACAGTATTAGTAGTAGTTGTTGTTACTGTTGTAGTAGTAGCAATAGTTGTTTTCGTAGTAGTAGCAGTAGTAGTAGTTGCAGTAGTTGTAGTTGTAGCAATAATTGTAGTTGTAGGAGTAGCAATAGCAGTAGTACTTGTAGAAGTAGTAATAACAGTAGTATCTGTAGTATTAGTAGTAGAAGTAATTGTAGTAGCAGCCGCAGTAGCTATAGTAGTAATAGTAGTTTTAGTAGTAGTAGTAGTTTTAGTAGTAGTAGTAGTAGTAGTAGTAGTAGTAGTAGTAGTAGTTTTAGTAGTTTTACTCCTACTACTACTGCTACAACTGCGACAACAACAACAATAATAATAATAACAACAACAACAACAATAACAACAACTACTGCAACTACAACTAATAAAACTATTACTACTTCTACAACCGCTATTGCTACAACTGCTACTTCTATCACAACTACCACTACTGCTACTACTAGTAGTAGTAATAATAGTAGTTCTAGTAATTGTAGTAGTAGTAGCAGTTCTACTCCTACTACTAATGCTACAATTGAGACTACTACTACTGCTACAACAACTACTACTACTACTACTTGTACTACTGCTACTATTCCTAGTTCTACTTCTACTAGTTCTACAACTACTACTACGGCTACTGCTACAACTACTACTTCTCCTACTACTACCACTACTACTTTTCCTACTGCTACTACTACTGCTAATATGACTACTGCAACTACCTCACCTACTATTGTTGTTGTTACTTTTGCGACTAGTACAACTAATTCTACTACTACTATTACTACTACTACCACTACTACTACTATGACTACCACTACAGCTACAGCTACTGCTACTACTTCTCCTATTACTACCTGTACAACAACTACTACTACTATTTTTACCAATACAGCTACTACAACAACTACTACTCCTACCACTTCTACTGGTACAACTACTACTGCATCTGCAACTGCTACTGCAGCTACTACCACTACCACTACGACTACTACTATTATTATTGCTACCACTACAACTACTATTGCAACTACTACTACTACTCCTAAAACTATTAGTACTACTGCTATGACTACAATAGCTGCATCTATTGCTACTAGTGCTACTATTGCTGCTACAATAGCTATTACTGTTTCTACTGCTACTATTGCTACTACTGCTTCTACGACTACTACTATTAGTACTAATACTACTACTACTACCTTTGCTGCTGCTGCTACCATTACATTTTCGGCTACTACTACCATTACATTTTCGGCTACTGCTAGTACTTCTGCTACTACTACTGTTGCTACTAACAACACTACTACTACAACAACAACAACAACTTCAACTACTCCTGCTATTGCTGCCATAGCTACTAGTACAATTAGAACTTCTGCCACTGCTACTACTACTACTACCACTACTACTACTGTTACTACTACTAGTATTGCTTCTACTACTACTAGTACTACTACTAGTACTTCTGCTACTACTACTACTACTGCTTCTACAAGCAGTACTCCTATTACTACCGTAAATATTACTACTGCTACTACTACTGCTGCTACTGCTGCTAATACTGTTACTCCAACAACTACAACTACTACTACAACTACAATTCCTTACCCTACCACCACTACTACTCCTACTACTACTCCTACTACAACAACAACTACTACTACTCCTACAACTCCTATTGCCACTACTACTAATACTGCTGCTACTACTACTTCTACTACTACTACTAATCATGATAATACTACTACTACTGGTTCTATTACAACAACTACTACTCGTACTACTATTATGACAACTACTACTAATACAACAACAACAACTACTACCACTACTGTTACTAATGCTCCAATTACTACTACTACCTCTACTAATACTACCACCACCATCACCACCACCACTATTACTACCACTACTACTCCTACTACTACTACAACAACAACAAAACCTACTACTACTACTACTACTACTGCTACTATTACTACTGCTCCTACTAATACTACTACTGCTACTATTACTACTACTATTACTACTACTATTCCTACTACTCCTACTACTCCAACCACTTCTACTACTGCTACAACTACCACTACTCCTACTACCTCTACTCCTACTACAACTACCACTACTCCAACTACCACTACTCCTACTCCAACTACTCCTACTATAGCTACTACTATGAGTACTACAACTACAACTGCCACTACTACTACCACTACTACTACTACTGCTGCTACTGCCACTACTGCTACTGCTATTGCTGCTGCTACTTCTGCTACTACTATTGCTACTGCTACTACTACTACAACAACAACAACTACTACCACTATTGCTACTATTGCTACTACAACTGCTACAATAATTTATCCTACTACTACTTCAACTACTACTACTACTGCTACAACTACTATAACTGCTTCCACTACTACTACTATTACAATAACAACAACAACAACCACTGTATCTACTACTGCTACTGCAACTACTATTGCTACCACTATTACTACTACTGTTACTATTAATACTAGTATTAATATCGCTACCACTACAACAACTGTTGCTGCTACTACTACTACTCCTGCTAAAACTATTAGTACTACTTTCTCAACTACTACAACTGTGTCAACTGCTACTAATACTGCTATTGCTGCTATTACAGCTATTACTGTTTCTACTACTGCTATTGCTACTACTGATACTACTGCTACTGCTACTATTACTCCTAATTATACTACTATTGCTACTGCTGCGACTACTACTATTACTACTAATACTACTACTACTACTACTACTTCTACCACTACTACTACTAATTCTACAATGATAACAACTACTTCTATTATTCCTGCTGTTGCTACCACTGCTACTAGTACAACTACAACTTCTGCTACTACTACTACTATTGCTACTACCACTGCTACTACTCCACTACTCCCACTACAACTACTGCTTCTACTGCTACTGGTACTCCGGCTACTACTACTACCATTACTACTATCGCTACTATCAGCACTATTGCTACTTCTGTTGCTGCTACTACTATTGCCGCTAATACTATTATTGCTACTACTGCGACTACTACTACTGCTACTACCAACACAACTAGTACAATAACTACAACAACTACAACTACTACTACTAATTCTACTACTGCTACTACTACTACCATAACAACTACTATTACCACTGCTACTATACCAACTACTACAACTATTGCTACTATTGCTTCGCTTCTACTTCTACTACTACTACTACTGCAACTACTGCTACTACTACTATAAATATTACTGCAACTACAACAATTACAACCTCTACTACTACTACTACAACAACAACTACAAAACTACTTCTACTACTGCATAAGCAACAATAAAAACTGCCACTCCACTACTACTATTATTACTACTATTGCTCGTCATACTACTACAACTATTACTTTTCTTCTGACTACTACTACTACAACTGCTACTACAGCTACTACTATTGTTACAATTACATCTTCTACTACTATTACTACAATTGCTCCTACTGTGACTACCACTACTACTACCACTACTCTACTGCTACTAGTACTACTTCTACTGCTACTACAACTACTACTATTTCAACTGCTGCTCTACTACTACTGTTATTACGGCTACTACTGGTACTACTACAACAACAACTACTACTAATACTACTACTCCTACTACAGCTATTACTACTACTACTCATGCTACTACTACTACTAATATTGCTAATATAATACCTACTTCTATTGCTACTGCTACAGCTGCTACTGTTGCTACTACTGCTACTACAACTACTGATACTACTACTACGGCTACTACTACTATTACTACTGCTATAGCTACTACTACTATAACTGTTGCTACTGCTGCTACTACTATTACTTCTGAAGCTCCTAGTACTACTACTACTGCAACTACAGCTACTTCTATTTCAAATGCTACTACCACAATGCCTACTAATATTGCTACTACCACTATTACTACTAATACTACTAACACTACGGCTACTCCTACGACAACTATTAGTACAACTATAATTACTACTCCTACTGCTACTACTACTACGACCGCAACTGCCACTGGTAACACTACTGCTACTACTACTATAGCTGCTACTACTACTACTACCACCACCACTCCTACTATAGTTATTACTTTTGCTATAACTAGTACTGCTACTACTACTAATGCTACTATAGCTACAACTACAACTTCTACATCAACAACTGCAACTATTACTACTACCACTACCTATACTATCACAACTAGTACTACTATTGCTTCTACTACTACTTCAACTACTTCGCCTACTGCTATTACTGCTGCTACTACTACTACAACTACTACATCTAGTGCTACTGCTACTACTACTATTCCCACTACTATTACTACTCCTGCTACTACAACTATGACTACTACTACTATTGCTACGGTGGCTACTTCTGCTGCTAGTACTACCATTACTACTACTGCTACAACTATTACAACTGCTAGAACTAGTAAAACTACTATTACTACTGTTGCTGCTACTACTACTGGAACTTCTGCTACTACTAATACTACAACTTCTACTATTACAACTAGTACGACGACTACTACAACAACAACTACTACTATTACTACTACTATTACTAGTACTACCACCACTTCACCTATTTCTACTTCTTTTGCTCCTACTACTTCTGCACCTGCTGCTAATACTACTACAACTGCTTCTATTACTAATACCACTACCACTGCTATTGCTACAATTACAACAATTACCACTACTACACTACTAGTAGCTGCTACTACTATGCCTTCTTCTACTACTACTACAACTACTCCTACTACTAATACTACTACTACTACTGCTGCTGCTGCTACTACAACTACACCTATTGCTGCTACTACTACTACTCCTACTGCTGCTACTACTACAACTACTACTCCAACTCCTACTCCTAGTGCTACGCCTAATGCTACTACTACTATTGCTACTTGTACTATAACTACTACTCCTATTACTATAACTACTACATCTACTACAACTACTACTACTGCTAGTACTCCAAC
>RXID01021930.1:170-24904 GCA_005019695.1 Trichopus zeylanicus subsp. travancoricus
AGTACAGTAGTAGCTAGAGCTACGAAATAAGAAGTCAAAGCCTAGCAAGAGGACGAGCCGAGCCAAAGGACGAGCTACCAGCCTATGACAGCGACGTCTTTTGGAGTCTTCTGTAAAGGCTATGCCTTAGGATATAAAGGCTACGCCTTAGGATAAGATCTCTTTTGGAGTCTTTTGTAAAGGCTACGCCTTAGGATATAAAAGCTATGCCTAGGACAAGACTTCCCTTGGAGTCTTATGTAAAGGCTATAGGCCTACCCTAGCATAGGTTACTATTATGCTGATGTAAGCGCTTAGCTCATACCACCAGCTGATGTGAGCGCTTACATCACCGTGCCCTCTATATAAGGGGCACGCCTCCATTGTAAATCATAATCGCAAAAACATCGAAAAATAATCGCAGAGAAGTTGCAATAAGAATCCGAGAGTTTCTCCATATCTTCTCCTTATTTCTTGTTGCTACTTCCTCCTTGAAAAAGAGCTTCCGCGACCTCGGAACTTCGGCGAGCATCGCCGGCGTTAGGAAGGTCGATTTCATGGTATCAGAGCTAGCTAAAGAGATGGCGGAGTAGAACCCCCAAGAGGTCAAGGTGCCAAGAGTGCGAGGTAAGGGTCGTACTTACCCAAATCCTGATTTTCACTACTGTGTTAAGATGTTGTGTTAAGATTTCATAGGTGCTATCTTTTCCTTTGTGGTAATTTGCGGATTAGAATTAAGCATGGTTTTTACTGACTGGGTGAAGAGCTGTGTGTAAGGAAAAAGGACAGGTCCTAACTTGGCAGTGAAGGCGAGTGGCAGTGAGTAAGCCCAAGGGCACACCTGTATGATCCTGAAGCATTGTTTTAATCCAGTAAGGAATTGCCATGTTTAACCTAATACGGGAATTTATCCTTGGGAAATTATGGTAACTGTGAACTTTTAGCCCATATGTCTGAAGCATGGGAAAAATCCATTCAGGAGGGGTATGAACGTTCCCGAACCTCTAGCCTTGAGTATCTTGACCTTGCTGTAGTAACAAAAGTTTCCACCAATCAACTAGCTCATAACTTGTCTGTGATTTACGACAAAACCTGTATTGCATCAAGAGTTAACTTAAAGAATTTAAAACAACTCTTTGAACTACATCAAGCTTGCACACAAGAGATCTCGAGGCTCGAGATTTCTCTGAAGGCTTGAACAACTGCAGTCCTAGACAGCAGGCCCCTTTCAAAACAAGAGGCCCGAGGACTCGTACTTGAGGCGTTCAGGCAACAACCCCAGCAAAGAGAACCAGGCGACAGCCTTGAACGGCTGGACAAGCTTCTCCAACAGCACGAGAGGCGCACGCGAAGGCCTCAGGAGGCACGAGGCAAACTAAGGGTCTTTCGGGATCCTTACCAGATACTTGCTGAGGAAGTGCAAAAGCCTGAAGGCTGATGGCTTACTATCTGCCTACCCCACGGGACGACTACTACAATTGGTGTTATCAGGACCAGCAAAGCTACCAACAACATTATGAGAACGAGGCTCCAGAGGAAGAGTACTTCACCAGAGGAGACAATTACCCTCTAACCTCTTCTTCTTACAGGCCTTCTTACAGCACCAACTATGTGGAGATCCCTTTTAATGCGCAGTATCTACAAGAACTGCAAGAAGCAGAACGCAAAAAGACCCGTCACTCCTCTTTATCAACCCAAAGTCTGCACAGCTCCCTCGACCCACCTGAGCAGGAGAGAGCAGTTTGTGTTCTTGGAGAACGAGAAGGAGGGTATCGCCCTCAGGTAACGCTGCCTTACTTCCAAGGAAAATGTTCTCATTATTGGCAGCATAACGACTTCGTGCAGCCGCGAGAAGAAAAATGCGTGTGCTGCAAGATCCAAACAATGCAGCGGGTAAGGATTCATTGCCCCAAATGCAAGGTTACTGCCTGTAACCTATGTGGACCCTATTACTTTAAAACAGCGGTCCCAGTTACACCAGCTCCACCCGAACCATTCCCTAACCAGAGGCTGATGCAAGAAAGGTGTGAAGGAAAAATTGAACGGCTGGAGAGGGAGGTGGGCTACTACAAAGAAAGAGTCAAGGAATTAGAGCTAGGCGCAAGCCTGCAAAAAGACTCTGAGAAGTTTAAAGAAAAGAAAGCAGAAGCAAGCAAGGAACTGGAGTGCACCAGTATCCTACTACAGGAAAGTGTCTACAAGACAACAGCTGAAGGAGAGGCTCAACCGAAGCCTGGACCAAAAATAGTAAAGAATAGGCTCTACAACATGAATGTTGAACTTGAAATACCTAACATTCCTAGGTTCCAAGTCAGAGCCATACTAGACACAGGAGCAACAACCTGCTGTATTGATGAAGCCTCAGTACCACCCGAAGCACTGGAGAAAAATAGCTTCGTGATACAATTCAGCGGGATAAACTCAAAGCAATCGGCGGACAAAAAGCTAAAAGGAGGAAGGATGCATATTGGGGATAACAGCTTCAAGATCCCCTACACTTACAGCTTCAAAATGGAGCTAGGTGATGGCATCCAGATGATAATTGGATGCAACTTTATAAAATCCATGCAAGGAGGAGTTCGGATAGAAGGTAACATCGTAACCTTCTATAAAAATTTAACTGTTATCAGTACTACTCCCACAGCATCGGTGGCCGCCGCCGTAGAAGAATTGGAGCTGGAGGAAGAAGAGTATATTGATATCCAGCAATCAGTATACTACAATACAGGGCTCAGCTGGGAGTCCTTCCTCCAAAAATTTCAACCAGTAATAACAAGGCTGAAAGAAGCAGGGTTTATTGGCGAAAACCCGTTAAAGCACTGGGCAAAGAACAAAGTGGTGTGCCATCTGGATATCAAAAATCCAGACTGTGTTATAGAAGATCGTCCTATGAAGCATGTCACCCCACAACTGCAGGACACCTTCAAAAGGCACGTAGAAGCCCTACTGACCATGGGAGTCACCCGGCCAAGTAGGAGTCGGCACAGGACAACGGCCTTCATCGTAAGGTCAGGAACAATCGTCGACCCGACTACAGGCAAAGAGGAAAAAGGAAAAGAGAGAATGGTCTTCAACTACAAGCGTCTGAATGACCTTACAAACAAAGACCAATACAGCCTCCCGGGGATCAATACTATCCTAAGGAGGGTAAGCCACAGCAAGGTCTACGCTAAGTTTGACCTGAAAAGTGGTTTCCATCAGGTGGCCATGCACCCAGATTCTATTGAATGGACCGCATTCTGGGTCCCCTCTGGCCTATACGAATGGTTGGTCATGCCGTTCGGCCTGAAGAATGCCCCAGCCGTATTCCAACGAAAAATGGACCATTGCTTCAAAGGTACAGAAAACTTCATTGCTGTCTACATTGACGACATTCTTGTTTTCTCACAGACAG
Organism: Trichopus zeylanicus subsp. travancoricus; assembly: GCA_005019695.1. Taxonomy (NCBI): domain Eukaryota; kingdom Viridiplantae; phylum Streptophyta; class Magnoliopsida; order Dioscoreales; family Dioscoreaceae; genus Trichopus; species Trichopus zeylanicus. Next base: position 3,544 of record RXID01021930.1, read on the forward strand.
AAGCAGAGCATGCTAAGCACCTGAACATCATGCTCGATATTTGTGAGGAGCATGGGCTCGTCCTGAGTCCTACAAAGATGAAGGTAGCGGTAACAGAAGTGGAGTTCCTAGGTGCCATCATCGGGAACCAAAGGATCCGGCTGCAGCCTCACGTGATCAAGAAAAGCACGGAGGTACAAAATAAATCACTCATGACCAAGAAGGGGCTTCGTTCCTGGTTAGGCGTCCTCAATTATGCCAGGAATTACATTCCCAACTTGGGAAGGCTCCTCAGCCCACTGTATGCAAAAACCAGCCCAACTGGAGAAAAGAAAATGAACCAACAGGATTGGGCTCTAGTGGGCCAGATTAAAAAATTAGTCCAGCAACTACCGGACTTGGAAGTACCCCCTACAGAGAGCTACATCCGTCTAGAAACAGATGGCTGCATGGAAGGATGGGGGGGCATCTGCAAATGGAAGCCGCAGAAATATGATCCGAAATCCGCAGAACATGTGTGTGCTTACGCAAGCGGGAAATTTAACCCCATCAAATCCACCATCGATGCGGAGATCTAGGCGGTAATGAACTCACTGGAAGCACTAAAGATCTACTACTTGGATAGAAAGGAACTAACGATTCGGACCGACTGCCAAGCTATAATTAGCTTCTTCAACAAGTCTCCAAATCACAAGCCTTCCAGGATACGCTGGATTGCCTTTACAGACTATATTACTGGGATAGGGATCCCGGTACACTTCGAACACATCGAGGGCAAGGATAATCAGCTCGCTGACTCCTTGTCACGATTACTTTCTTCTCTAATCTGTGCAGGATGGCCAGTAGAAGAAGACCTCGAAACTCTGGAGCTCGTGGCCACAGCAATTCAAGAAGTCCAAGCAGCCCCAACACACAAGGAGTGGCAGGACCTAGCCGAGATGCTACTACAACTGCAGGGTTCCCTGCAAATGAGCAGGATATCCGTACAGCAGCAGCAACAGCAATCACAGCACTTCGGCAACTGTGTAATCTCCACACCAGCAAACTATGGGAGTGCGAACGACTCAGCTACCAGGATCACTTTTGGGCCACCTGGTACCCTACACTGGCCCAGATAGACCAGCAGCTCCAGAATACCCTCCGACTAGTCCAAGACGCCGTTTCCAGGACCAGCCTCTTTTCCCTCTCCCAGACGCACACGGAGCGTGGTGGGAAACGTAACTGGCCAAAGAAGACGGCAGCCCACTGTACAAAGCCACTGACCCGTAGCAGGCGGAGCGTGGTGGGAAGTATAGTAGCTAATACAGGAAAGTAGAATCCTGTTGTACAGTACAGTAGCAGCTAGAGCTATGAAATAAGAAGTCAAAGCCTAGCAAGAGGACGAGCCTAGCCAAAGGACGAGCTACCAGCCTATGACAGCGACGTCTTTTGGAGTCTTCTGTAAAGGCTATGCCTTAGGATATAAAGGCTACGCCTTAAGATAAGATCTCTTTTGGAGTCTTCTGTAAAGGCTACGCCTTAGGATATAAAGGCTACGCCTAGGACTAGACTTCCCTTGGAGTCTTATATAAAGGCTATAGGCCTACTCTTGTATAGGTTACTATTATACTGATGTAAGCGCTTCGCTCATACCACCAGCTGATGTGAGCGCTTACATCACCGTGCCCTCTATATAAGGGGCACGCCTCCATTGTAAATGATCATCGAAAAATAATCGCAGAAATCTTAGAAATCCAAGTGTTGTGTGAATTTAGCAATAAGAATCCGAGAGTTTCTCCATATCTTCTCCTTATTTCTGAAATCGACCTTCCTAACGCCGGCGATGCTCGCCGAAGTTCCGAGGTCGCGGAAGCTCTTTTTCAAGGAGGAAGTAGCAACAAGAAATAAGGAGAAGATATGGAGAAACTCTCGGATTCTTATTGCTAAATTCACACAACACTTGGATTTCTAAGATTTTTGCGATTATTTTTCGATGATCATTTACAATGGAGGCGTGCCCCTTATATAGAGGGCACGGTGATGTAAGCGCTCACATCAGCTGGTGGTATGAGCTAAGCGCTTACATCAGCATAATAGTTACCTATGCTAGGGTAGGCCTATAGCCTTTACATAAGACTCCAAGGGAAGTCTTGTCCTAGGCATAGCCTTTATATCCTAAGGCGTAGCCTTTACAGAAGACTCCAAAAGATATCTTATCCTAAGGCGTAGCCTTTATATCCTAAGGCATAGCCTTTACAGAAGAATCCAAAAGACGTCGCTGTCATAGGCTGGTAGCTCGTCCTTTGGCTAGGCTCGTCCTCTTGCTAGGCTTTGACTTCTTATTTCGTAGCTCTAGCTGCTACTGTACTGTACAACAGGATTCTACTTTCCTGTATTAGCTACTATACTTCCCACCACGCTCCGCCTGCTACGGGACAGTGGTAGCTAGACGTCCCACCATGCTCCGTCTGCTACGGGACAGTGGTAGGGATTGCCTCCTTCTCCTTGACTCGCGCTCTCTTGTTGATGAACCATTTGTGGATGTTGGCTTCAGAGATTGGTCCATGTAGTCTTAGCGCCCAAGTCAGGTCCTGTGTTTGCTTCTTTCTAGGGGGCCTGTCACTTTGACGGAAAAGGCTGTTGAGTATCCGCAGTTGCGTTGGTGTCGGTGCCCACCGTCGTCCGGCTGTGGGTTCTGTGTTGCATGCCTTTGGCCATTTGAGTTGCATGGAGCCTGTCTGATGCTCCCTTGTTTTCTTGATAAGCAGCTTAATTTCAGATTGCTGCTCCTTGTCATAGTCTGCATATGCTATGTCCTTGAGAATTCGGTTGGTGTGGTCGTAGAGTTCTTGTATGATGAATCCCGGGTACTCTGTACGCCTTGGTACTTGCTCACCTTGTGGGATGTAGTGAACCACACAGTTGTGCATGACGCTCTCTGCAGGGACTACCTCAGTATGGAAACTATAGAAAAGTTTCCTTGCATCCATGGATTCTCTTGGACTCCCATCTTCTGTGAGTGCTTCTTTTGGGCGGTACAACCATTGTCCTATGCGAGACACCTGTCCTCCTATGTCTTGGAAAATCCCCTTGATGATAATTACATAGGGATTGGCATATATCGATTCGGGCGCCAGTAGTACCTCATCATGAAGATGGTTGGTTTTTCCATCTAGCCTGAATTCGAGGTAGTGTAGTTTCTCCTCTGGGCCCCTTCCGGAGGTTAGGACTGCTTCTCCTACGGGCTTTGCTGGGTACTCCTCTTGTGCCAGGGGAGAAGTACTTGTTGTTGGGGTACTGGAGCTTTGCCCGTTGGTATGCCTAGTGCACCCTTCCTTCTGCGGTTGGCATCCTTCTTCGAGTTCCTGCAGAACACATATGACTTCATTTTGGAGGGAGTTGTGGAGGTTCTGAGGATCCTCCCCTTCTGAGATGCTGTATATTGTATCACTCTGGTCCTCTCCTTCCTGCACAGATATTAAGTCATAATTATCTGGAACATTTAGTTGCTCGAAGATAGCAACCATCTTTACGTTCTTTCTGTCATTAGATGCCTCCTCATCTCTTGGGAGGTAGCAGAATCTTCTTGGCATTACTGCCGGCTTGTAGCTTCCGAACCGCAGAGAGATGCTCCCATCAAGGATGCTCCTGCTCATGACCTCCTCAGGTTGAGTTGGTGCGGAGAGCTTCATTGGCCGGACCGTCCAGCTGCGCCCTTGTAGCGCCTCTGTTGAGTATCTACGTCCTGGGAGGGCGTGTACTCCGTGGCTTGCTAGGTAGTCGACGACTCCTTGAATTTCGTAGGCAAAGCCTACGTTTGGGGTATTCGAGAGCCTTCCTACCATGCCTCTAGTGATTAATAAATTGGACTCACCACTTTGCCAGTTCTCATATCTCTTAGTTAGGATAGAGACTTGTATGTGCATGTAGAAGTCCTTGACAGTCATCATGACGTATACCAGCTGACTGCCTTTTGCTAGGTCCACCTCCATCGTGACCAGTAGTGCTTTGTTTCCTTCGTTTTGCTGTGCGGACGGTAGGGTCCATATTTCATTGCTGAAGCTTCTTCAAAAACTTCCCTGGTTCTGCTGCCCAGACTCCGTTGTTGTTCTGGATATTGCTGGAGTCGTGTTGGCCGCTGGTGGGTAACCTGGGTCTATTGAAGCATCTGTGGGGGGCATGTATGGCCCGCTCGGAGATGTTGCCGAGGTTAGGGTACTTGTGTACAATCTCTCAGATAGCCTTTCGGCTAGTTTTCGCAGGGCAGGGTACTCCATCTCCGGTACTTCCTCTTCGATGCCTGCTGCAATAGTAGCACTATGAGGGGGACAAGTGTTACCTTCTTCCTCATGCCTTTCAGAAGGTATGCTGGCTGGTCCTTCCTCATCAGGCTCTTTCTCGTTATCTTCGTTTCCCCATCCAGTTGGTTTGGGCTTTGGTTGAGCCTCTCCTTCAGCTGTTGTCTTGCAGACACTTTCCTGTAGTAGGATACTGGTGCACTCCAGTTCCTCGCTTGCTTCTGCTTCCTTTTCTTTAAGCGTCTCAGAGTCTTTTTGCAGGCTTGCGCCTAGCTCTAATTCCTTGACTCTTTCTTTGTAGTAGCCCACCTCCTTCTCCAGTTGTTCAATTTCCCCTTCACACCTTTCTTCCAGATTGTCCACAGCTGTTGCCTTCTCCGCTTGCACAGGGGTAGTATGAAAGGTAACCGTATTACCTTGTATACGTACTCCCCCATGCATAGTGCGCAAGAAGTTGCATCCAATAATGAATTGGATTCCAGTCTTTGGCTTTATGTGGAAACTGTATGTGCAGGGGATTTGGAAGCTGCTACCTCCGATGTACATCTTTCCCTACTTGAGTCTCCTATTCGTCATTTGTTGAGAGTTGACTCCATTGACTTGTATGATGCAATTAGTTGGTGCCAGTGCTTCAGGTGGTACCGATGCTTCATCAATACAGCACGTGGTGGCTCCTGTGTCTAGTATTGCTTGCACTTGGAACCTGGGAAGATTTTGTATTTCAAGTACAATAAGCATACTGTAGAGCATGTTGTTTACCATTCTTGGTTCCGAGTTGAGCTGGGTTGCTCTGTCTATTGCACTTGCTGGTAATAGAACATTAGTATGTTTTTGTTCTCCCGCTGGTTCTGCTTCTAACTCCTGTGCTCTCCCTTCGACTTCTTTCATCAGCCGCTCAATTTCTCCCTCGCACCATGCAATATAGTATAGTTGCTCCTGCATAAGCTTGCATTTGGGGCAATGGAGTTTCACCTTTCGCATTGTTTGGTGCATGCAGTATGTGCCTCTTTGTGGGCGGTTTTCTTCTCCTGTGCGGCTGATCCTTCCGCTTGCTGTTGCGTTGGAGTGTAGCTGCTTCACCTTGGTGGTGTGAGTGTTCTGCAAGCTGCTAGCCGGATTGCTGAAGGCTTCTGGGTGTTTATCCAGTAGTGCTGTTGTCCTTTCGATCAGGAGCCCAATTTCACATTGCCTTTTCATATCATAGTCATTTGTCACTAGGTCCTTTAGAATCTTTTGAGTGTGGTCATAAATTTCCTGCACAATGAATCCAGGATGCTTTGTGCGGAGTGGCAGCTGCTTGTTTCGTGGGATGTAATGAACCACACATTTGTGCATGATAGATTCTATAGGGAGTATAGTAGTGTGGAAACTATAAAAGAGTTCCCTAGTATACCTGAATCTCCTTGTACTCCCATCAATCAGGCATGCTTCTTCCGGGCGATATAACCATTGCCCAGTAAAGCATATTCTTCCATCCTTGTCTTGGAAAATCTTCTTGATAATTATGACATAAGGCTCTTCATTCTTTGTGTTAGGGAAAAGCATTACCTCATCAGCCAGATTGTAGGTTTCTTTATTTAAGTTGAAGCAATGCAACACTTTCTTCTTCCTCTGCTTCTCCCCTTGGCATTGATCCTTCTCTTCTTGTGGAAGGTGATATGCCTCTTTGACCTCTCCGTGGCTGACTTCCTTCAGACGGAGTATTTCAGCTTCCGTTGCTGTATTGTCCTGCGGGGCATTTGCTTCATTGTTTATTGAGGAGTTGGCAGGTTTCTTTCCCTTAGCTGATCCTTCCTCATAGTTCCAGCCAGTAGCTTCGCTGGCCTTGGGAAAAGGCAAGTAGAATGATGGGGGGGGTGAGTATCGGACATAATAATCAAACTTACCACTGGGTTCCCCTAGGGTATCCCATTCCTTCTTCTTGCCAAAGGCATGGATGCCTCCTTTATCTGGAAGGGGGTTAAGCACAGCCCCTTCTACAATGTCGGATTCTATGTCCTTTCTTGGTCCTCCTGGTTCTTGATTCGTCTTAGCAGTTGTAAGAGTATTCTTCTTCTTCTTTTTCCTGGCCTTCTTTAGATTTGTAGTGTTTGGATCTTGCGGCGTTTCTTGTAGCTGGGTGATCTCCTCATAGCCGTGTTGCTCTTTAATCGTCTGTTTGAACTGCCCGCAGTGGAGTTGCTGTGGTGATTCCCTTTCGTAGCGAGGGCAGCTTTGGTGCTTGTCTTCGATTTCTAGCATAAAGAGCGTAGTCATTTGATTTAGCATACCATGGGGGTTTGTTACCTCTTCAGAGTTGGTCCTGCTTGGTTCTTCCCTTCTTGCAAAAGTCTCCTCACATAGCCCGAGCTGTTCGGGTTTTATCAAGAGGGCTCCTTTGTTCTGTTGTGCGGATGGTAGGGTCCACATTTTATTGAGGAAGCCTCTTTGGAAACTTCCTTGGTTCCGCTGCCCAGACTCCGTTGTTGTTCTAGATATTGCTGGAGTCGTGTTGGCCGCTGGTGGGTAACCTGGGGGTCCTGGTTCCATTGAAGTATCTGTGGGGGGGCATGTACGGCCCGCCCGGAGATGTTGCCGAGGTTAGTGTACTTGTGTACAATCTCTCAGATAGCCTTTGGGCTAGTTTCCGCAGGGCAGGGTACTCCATCTCTGGTACTTCCTTTTCGATGCCTGCTGCAATAGTAGCACTATGAGGGGGACAAGTGTTACCTTCCTCTTCATGCTTTTCAGAAAGTATGCTGGCTGGTTCCTCCTCATCAGGCTCCTTCTCGTCCTCTTCGCTTCCCAATCCAGTTGGTTCGGGCTCTGGTTGAGCCTCTCCTTCAGCTGTGATCTTGCAGACACTTTCCTGTAATAGGATACTTGTGCACTCCAGTTCCTCGCTTGCTTCTGCATCCTTTTCTTTAAGCGTCTCAGAGTCTTTTTGCAGGCTTGCGCCTAGCTCTAATTCCTTGACTCTTTCTTTGTAGTAGCCCACCTCTTTCTCCAGCCGTTCACTTTCCCTTCACACCTTTCTTGTATCAGCCTCTGGAACGGTTCTGGTGGAGCTGGTGTAACTGGGACCGCTGTTTTAAAGTAATAGGGTCCACATAGGTTACAGGCAGTAACCTTGCATTTAGGGCAATGAATCCTTGCCCGCTGCATTGTTTGGATCTTGCAGCACACGCATTTTTCTTCTCGCGGCTGCACGAAGTCGTTATGCTGCCAAGAATGAGAACATTTTCCTTGGAAGTAAGGCAGCGTTACCTGAGGGCGATACCCTCCTTCTCGTTCTCCAAGAACACCAACTGCTCTCTCCTGCTCAGGTGGGTCGAGGGAGCTGTGCAGACTTTGGGTTGATAAAGAGGAGTGACGGTTCTTTTTGCGTTCTGCTTCTTGCAGTTCTTGTAGATACTGCGCATTAAAAGGGATCTCCACATAGTTGGTGCTGTAAGAAGGCTCATAGGATTGTTGGTAGCTTTGCTGGTCCTGATAACACCAATTGTAGTAGTCTTCCCGTGGGGTAGGCAGGTAGTCAGCCATCAGCCTTCAAGTACTAGTTCTCGGGCCTCCTGTTTTGAAAGGGGGGGGGCCTGCTGTCTAGGACTGCAGTTGTTAAAGTCCTCAGAGAAATCTCGAGCCTCGAGATCTCTTGTGTGCAAGCTTGATGCAGTTCAAAGAGTTGTTTTAAATTCTTTAAGTTAACTCTTGATGCAATACAGGTTTTGTCGTACATCACAGACAAGTTATGAGCTAGTTGATTGGTGGAAACTTTTGTTACTAAAGCAAGGTCAAGATACTCAAGGCTAGAGGTTCGGGAACGTTCATACCCCTCCTGACTGGATTTTTCCCATGCTTCAGACATATGGGCTAAAAGTTCACAGTTACCATAATTTCCCAAGGATAAATTCCCGTATTAGGTTAAACATGGCAATTCCTTACTGGATTAAAACAATGCTTCAGGATCATACAGGTGTGCCCTTGGGCTTACTCACGGCCACTCGCCATCACTGCCAAGTTAGGACCTGTCCTTTTTCCTTACACACAGCTCTTCACCCAGTCAGTAAAAACCATGCTTAATTCTAATCCGCAAATTACCACAAAGGAAAAGATAGCACTTATGAAATCTTAACACAACATCTTAACACAGTAGTGAAAATCAAGATTTGGGTAAGTACGACCCTTACCTCGCACTCTTGGCACCTTGACCTCTTGGGGGTTCTACTCCGCCATATCTTTAGCTAGCTCTGATACCATGAAATCGACCTTCCTAATGCCGGCGATGCTCGCCGAAGTTCCGAGGTCGCGGAAGCTCTTTTTCAAGGAGGAAAGTAGCAACAAGAAATAAGGAGAAGATATGGAGAAACTCTCGGATTCTTATTGCTAAATTCACACAACACTTGGATTTCTAAGATTTCTGCGATTATTTTTCGATGATCATTTACAATGGTGGCGTGCCCCTTATATAGAGGGCACGGTGATGTAAGCGCTCACATCAGCTGGTGGTATGAGCTAAGCGCTTACATCAGCATAATAGTAGCCTATACTAGAGTAGGCCTATAGCCTTTACATAAGACTCCAAGGGAAAGTCTTGTCCTAGGCATAGCCCTCTTATCCTAAGGCGTAGCCTTTACAAAAGACTCCAAAAGAGATCTTATCCTAAGGCGTAGCCTTTATATCCTAAGGCATAGCCTTTACAGAAGACTCCCAAAGACGTCGCTGTCATAGGCTGGTAGCTCGTCCTTTGGCTAGGCTCGTCCTCTTGCTAGGCTTTGACTTCTTATTTCGTAGCTCTCGCTACTACTGTACTGTACAACAGGATTCTACTTTCCTGTATTAGCTTCTATACTTCCCACCACGCTCCGCCTGCTACGGGTCAGTGGTAGCTATACTTTTATTGCCACTACTACCACTACATCTACGAATACGACGGCTACCACAGTTGCTATTACTACATCTCCTAGTACGTTTACTACTGCTACTTCTTCTATTACTACTACGGCTGCTACGATTGCTACAATTACAACTACAACTACTACTTCAACTACTTTTGCTACTATAGCTACTACTGTTGCTTCTACTACTACTACAACTTCTACTACTACATTTGCTACTACTACTACTACTACTACTACAACTTCTACAACAACTACTACTACTACAATAAGAGCTACTGCTACTACTACTACCACTACTACAACTACTATTTCTTCTACCACTGCTACTACTACTGCTATTGTTGCTGCTATTGCTACAACTACTACAACTACTACTATTTTTGCTACTACAGCCCCTACTACTACTTCTTCTACGACTTTCACTGCTACTACTGCTTTTGCTACTACTGATGCTATTGCTATAGCTGATTCAATAGCAACTATTGGTACCTTTACTAGTACTACTTCTACTACCACAGCTACTGCTACTACTACTTCTACTAGTACTACTTCTACTCTTGCAACTATAACTATTACTGCTTCTGCTACTACTACTACTACTACTGCTACATCTATCGGTATCGTATCTACTACTACTACAGCTTCTACGACTTCTACTACTGCTTTTGCTACTACAACTACAACAACTATTACTACTACTTCTGCTCCTATTTCGATGACACCTACTATTACTACTGCTACTACTGTAATTATTACTACTACTATTACTGATGCTACTGCTACAACTACAACTACTACTACTACTGCTACTCCTACTAATACTACTGCTGCCACTACTACTATTGCTACAACTTGTATTACTACTACTACTAATGCTGATGGTACATCTACTACTACTACTACTACTCCTACTGCTGCTGCTGCAAAAACAACAACAACTACTACTAATAATAATAATACTACTACTACTACTACAATCACTACTACTACTGCTGCTACTACTACTACAACTACTACAACTAGGTAAATACTATGACTACTTCTAAGACTACTGCTACTGTTGCTACTACTATAACTACTACAACAACTACTACTACTACTGGTACTACTGCTCCTAATGCTACAACTAATACTACTATCGCTACCACTGCTACTATTACTACTACTGCTGCTACTACTCCCACTACTAATACTACTACTATTAGTACCACTACTAATACTCCTCCTACTACAACTACTACTAATACTACTGTTGCAGCTGCTGCTGCAGATACTATTGCTAATATGACTACCATTGTTGCTGCCAATGCTATTGTAACTACGACAACAACTGCTACTGCTCCTGCTACTAAGACTACTACTACCACAACTACTGCCACTCCTACTACTACAAATACTACTACCTCAACTGGTACTACTCATACTTCAACTACTACTTCTTCTACTACTGCTACTACTGTCGTTACTCCTACTGCTACAACTACTGCTTTGACTATTACTACTACTCCAACTACTACTACTACTTTTGTTGCTACTTTTGCTACTACTTTTGCTACTACTGCTGCTACTACTATTATTGCAACTGTTGCTAGTACTACTACTACTACAACTACTACAACTTCTACTACAACTACAACAACAACTACTTCTACTTTAACTACTACTACTACTGCTTCTACCACTACCTCACCTACTTCTACCACTGCAACTACTACCGCAACTACCGCTACTCCTACTACTACTACAGCTACTCCGACTACTATTTCTTTGACTACTGATACTACTACTGCTACTACTACTTTTGCTACTTTTACAACTACTACTACTTCTACTACTACTTCAACTACTACCACTGCTTCTACTACTACTTCCTCTACAATTACCACTGCTACTACTACTGCACCTACTACTATTGTTATAACAAATACTATACTGTGGTGACTAACACTACAACTACTACTACTACCACTACTACTACTATAGCTACTACTACTACAATAGTTACTACAATTACTACTACTACTATTGTTGCTACTACTACTAATACGACTACCGCTACACTAATACTACTATTGTTGCTTTTGCTACTGCTACTACAACAACAATTGTTGCAACTACTATTACAACTACTACTATTACTACTACTAAGACTACGACTGCTACTACAACTACAAACAATAACAACAATAACTACTACTACCACGACTACTACTACCACAATAACTACTACTACTTCTCCTCCTCCTCCTCCTCCTACTACTACTACTACTACTAGTACTACTACAACTACTACTACTATATTACCAATATTACATGTGCTACTACTGCTCCTACTACTACTATAACTACTACTGCTACAACAACTACTACTACTTCGATTGTTGCTACTACTACTTCTGCTTCTAGTAATGCTAAGAGCAGCACTAATGCTGCTGCTTCTGCTGCTGGTGCAACTACTACAACTAGAACTGCCACGTTTACTACTATTATTACTACTACTACTTCTCCTATCACTTATGCTACACTTGCTACTGCTACTACTACTACTACTTTTGCTACTATTACTACTTTTGCTACTACTACTACTATTACTATTGCTACTGCTGCTACTACTACTACTACCGCTACTACTATTACTGTCGTTGCTGCTACTGCTGCTGCTACTCCAACAACAACTTTTACTATTACTGCTACTACTGCTGCTGCTACTATATCCACTATTACTACTATGGCTACTGCTTCTTCCTCCGACTACTACTACTATTACTACTACTACTAAAACTGATCACATTACTGCTAGTAATACTACTACTAGCACTGTTGCTGTGGCTGCGGCTGCTACTGTTGGTACTACTACTACTGCCCATGCTATAATTGCTATAATTACATCTACGACTACTACTAATGCCACTACTAGTTCTGCTACTACTAATACTACCACTACTTCTATTACAATTGCGGCTACTACTACTACTATTACTACTACTGCTACTGCTACTGCTGCTGCTACTTTTACTAGTACTGATGTTGCTGCTACTGCTACTACTACTATTGGTGCTACTACTACTACAACTGCTACTACTACTACCACTACTTCTACTGCCTCTATTACTATTTCCACAAGTACTGATGTTGTTGCTACTGCTACTACTACTACTGCTACTACTACTACCACTACTACCACTGCTACGAATACAGTTGATGCAGCTGCTACTACAGCTACTACCCTTAGAGCTTCTCCTACTATTATTACTATTGCTTCTTGTACTATAGCTACGACTACTACAACTACTAGTACAACTCCTACTACTACTGCTTGCAACTACTACTACAACTACGACTATAACAACAACAAGTACTACTGCTATTACTTCTGCTAATACTATTGCTAATACTACTACTACTGTTGTTGCTACTACTACTTCTACAACTAGTACTACTATAACTAATCAACTACTACTACTACTGCTGCAGCTACTACAACTACTACTGCTACAACTATTTGTGAGACTACTACTGTTACTACAACTACTAAGACTACTAATACTACTACTACTACTACTACAACTACTAAGACTACTAATACTACTACTACTACTACTACCACCACCACCACTACTACATCTACTACTATTTCGACTACTCCTACTACTACTTCTTCTACTACTGCTACTGATGCTACTGATGCTACTACTACTGATGTTATCGCTACAACTGCTACTACTGCTGCTACTGCTACTATTACTACTACTGCTCCAACTACTACTACTACTCTTATTATGACTACGGCTACTACTACTACTGCTGCTGCTGCTACTCCTAGTAATACTACCGCTACCACCACTATTACTATTACTGCTGCTACTAGTTCTACTACTATTACTTCTAGTATAATTACTATTACAATAACTACTACTGCTATGACTAATAATTCTGCTACTACTATTATTACTACTTCAACTACTACTACTACTGTTGCTACTATAACTACTATGGCTGCTACAATAACAACAACAACTACTACTACTACTAACACTACTACTACTGTTGCTACTACTACTATTGCTACTACTACAACTGCTGCTACTACTACTACTACTTCTACTACTACCACCACCACCACTACTATTGCTGCTACTACTAATATTGCTACTACTACTACTACTTTAACTACGACTACTACTATAACCGCTACTACTACTAAGAATACTGTTACTGATACTACTACTATGACAACTACAACAACTACTACTGCTACTATTTCTATGACTACTACTTCTGCACTACTAATACTACTACTACTACTACCGCTACTACTACTACTACTATTGCTACTACTACTACTACTAATACAACCATTATTACTACCACTACTAAAACCTCTCCTACTACTGCTACTAATACTACTGCTGCTACTGCTGCTGCTGCTAATACTTCTACTATAGTAATGACTACTACTGTTGTTGCTACTACCAATACTATTACTGCTACTGCTACTACTACTCCTGCTGCTCTGCTACTAATGTTGTTGCTACATCTACTGGTACTACTACTACTTTCGTAATGACTTCTACTAGTGTATGCTACTTTTACTACTACTACTACTTTGACTACTACTACAACTGCTACTACTCTTGCTGCCGCTGCGGCTACTGCTACTACAACTATTACTTCTCCAACTTTTACGACTACTACTACTATGCAACTACCATAACTACTGCTGCTACAACTAATATTACTACTACAACAACAACTACTACTGCTACTACTACTACTAATACTAGTACTGCTGCTCCAACTAGTTTTACTATAGCTACTACTACAACTACTGTTGCTACTGCTACTACTGCTACCGCTGCTCTACTACTATTACTATTGCAACTATTTCTTCTACTCCTACTGCTACTATTACTACTACTCCTGCTATAACTACAACTACTATTATTTTCACTAATGACAATCCTATTGCGACTGCTACTACTCCTACAACTACTACTACTACTGCAACTACAACTACTACTACTACTGCAACTACAACTGATATTCCTACTACTAGTACTCCTCTTCCTTCTATGATAGCTTCTACTAAAACCACTGCTACTAATGCAACGGCTACTACTATTGCTATTACTTCTTCTGCTACTACTACTACTATAATTACTACTACTGCTACTACTTCTACTACTACTACGGTTGCTAAGACTACTACTATGACTACTACTACTACTACTACTTCTACTACTACTATGACTACTACTAGTACTAATACTACTACTTCTGCTACTACTACTACTACTATTACTACTTCTACTACTTCTACTACTAATGCTGCTACAATAATAACTACTACTACTTCTACTTCTGCTACTATAGCTACCACTTCTATTATCGTTACTACTATTACTACTGCTACTATTACTACTATTGTTACTACAACTACTACAGCTACAACTGTCCATGCTGCCATAGCTACTATTGCTACTATAAATTCTACTCCCACTACTATTGCATCTACTGCCAAAACTACTACTTCTACTACTACAATTTCTTCTATGCTACGTTTGCTACTACTACTACTATGACTAATACTACAACTGCTACTACTCCAGCTGGTGCTGCGGCTACTGCTACTTCTACTACTACTTCTCCTACTTCTATGACTACTGCTACTACTGCAACTACCATAACTACTGCCACTGCTACAACTAATATTACTACTGCAACTATTACTATTACCGCTACTACTACTACTAGTACTACTACTACTGCTCCTAGTACTTCTACTTGAGATATGACTACAACTACTATTGCTACTACTACTACAGCTACCTATGCTCTACTACTATTATTATTGTAACTATTTCTTCTACTCCTACTACTACTATTACTACTACTTCACTAATGATAATCGTACTGCTACAGCTACTACTACAATAACTACTACTACTACAACTCATATCCTAGTACTCATCCTCCTCCTCCTTGTACTACTACTGCTACTAATACCGCTACTACTAATGCAGCAGCTACTACTATTGCTATTACTACTTTTGCTACTATGATCGCAATAATTACTACTACTGCTACTACTTCTACTACTACAATGGCCACTATGACTACTAGTAGTAGTAGTAGTGGTGGTTAAAGTAGTAGTAGTAGTACCCGATGTAGCAGTAGTGGTATTAGATGTGTTAGTAGTTGCAGTTATAGTAGTACTCGAAGTAGCAGTAGTAGTAGTTGAAGAAGTAGTAGTAGCAATAGTGGCAGTAGTACCCAAAGTATTAGTAGTAGCAGTTGTAGATGTAGTAATCATTGTTGTAGTAATGGTAGTTGTAGCTGTTGTTGTAGTAAAAATAGTAGTAGTAGTAGTAGCAATATCTATTTTAGTAGTAGCAGCAGTAGTATTTTTAATAGCTATAGCTGAGGTAGCAGTAGCAGCAGTTGTAATAGTAGTATAAGTATTTGTATCTATAGCAATAGTTATTGTTGCGATAGTTGTAACAGTAGTAGCAAAGGTAGTCGTAGCCGTATTCATAGCAGTGGTAATAGTAGTAATAGTAGTAGTAGTAGTAGTAGTAATAGTAGTAGTAGTAGTAGTAGTAGTTGCAGATGTAGGAGTAGTTGTAGTGGTAGTAGAAGTAGTAGTCAAAGTAACAGTAGTCTTAGTGGCAGTAGTGGTAGGAAAAGTAGTAGTATTAGTAGTAATCATAGTAGTAGTAGCCACAGTAGCAATGGTAGTAGTAGTAGTGCTTACGGTAGTAGCAGCAACAACAACAGTAGTAGTAGTTGTAGTTGAAGTTGTAGTAGAAGTTGCTCTTGTAGTAATTATAGTTGTAGTAGTAGTAGTTTTAGCAGTAGCAATAGTTGTAGTAGTATCAGTAGTAGCAATAGAAGAAGTAGGTGGTTAAGTAGTAGTGGTAGTAGTAGTAGTAGTAGTAGTATTTCTAGGAGAAGTAGTAGTAGTAGTAGTAGTTGTTGTTGTTGTTATTATTGTAGTTGAAATAGTAGTACTAGTTATCGCAATAGTTGTAACAGTAGAAGTAGTGGAAGTAGTAGTATTTGTAGTTGTAGTAGCAGTAGCTGCAGTAGGATTTGTGGTAGTAGCAACAACAACAATAGTAGTAGTAGTAATGGTAGTATTTGGCATCGGAGTAGTAGTAGTAGTAGTAGTAGTAGCACTATGAGTAGTAGCAGCTGTAGTAGTCACAATAGTAGTAGCAGAGGTAGTAGTAGTAGTAGCAGTAATAATAGTAGTAGTAATATTAGTAGCAGTTGTAGCAGTATTAGCAATAGTAGTAGTGGTAGCTATAATAGCTATAGCAGAAGTTGATGTAGGAGCAGTAGTTGTAGTTATAGCTATAGTAGTAGTAGTAGTAGCAGTGGCTATAGTACTATTGTTTGTAGTAGTAGAAGTAGAAATAGTAGTTATCGCTACAGTAGAAGAAGAAGTAGTAGTAGTAGTAGTAGTCATAGTTGTAGCACTAGTAGTAATAGAAGCAGTAGTAGCAGAAGTAGTAGTAGTAGTAGCCGCTACAGTAATAGTTGCAGCAATAGTAGTAATAGTAGTAGCAACAGTAGTAGTAGTAGTCGTGGATGTAGTAGTAACTGTAGCAATTGAAGTAGTGAAAGTAGTCACAATAGAAGCAGTAGCAGTAAGAGTCATAGCTATAGTATTAGAATTAGTAGTAGTAGAAGTAGTTGTTGTAGTAGTAGCAAAAAGTAGTTGTTGTAGTAGTAGCAAAAGCCGCAACAACAGCAGCAACAGTAGTAGTACTAGTAGTAGTAGAAGTATTTGTAGTAATAGTAGCAGTAGTGATACTAATAGTATTAGAAGTAGTAGTAGTAGGAGTAGTAGTAGTGTTACTAGTATTAATAGAAGTAGTAGTAGTAATAATGGTAGTAGTGCAGTAGTAGTAGTAGCAATGGGAGCAGTAGCAGTAGTGTCCGAAGTAGCAGCAGCAGTAGTAGTAGTACCAGTTGTAGTAGTACCTAAAGTGCCATTCGAAGCAGTTGTTGTAGTAGTAGTAGTAATAGTAATAGTAGTAACAGTAGTAGCAGTAGTTGTTATAGTTCCCGAAGTAGCGATAGTAGGAATTGTAGAAGTAGTAGTAGTGGTGGTTGTAGTAATAGCAACAATAATAGTAGTTGTAGTAATATTAGTAGTAGTAGTAGCAGCAGTTTTAGTAGTAGGAGTAGTAGTAGCAGAAGTCATACTAGTATGAGTAGTTTAATAGATGTAGTAGTGGTAGCGGTAGCAGTAGTTATAGTAGTAGTAGAAGTATTAGTAATAGCAGCAGCAAGAGTAATAGTAGTAATTCCAGTAGTTGTAGCAGTACTACTAGCAGCAGTAGTAATAGTGGTAGGGGCAGTAGTAGCTATAGTAGTAGTACTAGTGGTAGCAGCAGTTGTTTTAACAGTAGTAGGGGTAGTAGAAGTAGCAGCAGCAGCAGTAGTAGTAATAATATAAGTAGAGGTAGTAGAAGCAGTAGTTGAAACAGTAGTAGCAGCTATAGTAGTAGCAAAAGTCGTACTAGTGGTACCAGTAGTGGTAGTAGTAGAAGCAGCAGTAGTAGTAGTAACAGTATTACTAGTGGCAGTAGTAATAGCAGCAGCAGTAGTCATAGTAATAGTAGTTATTATTGTTATTGTAGTGGTACTAGTAGTAGTAGTATTAGCAACATAGAAACAATAGTAGTAGTGGTAGTTGTAATTGTAGCAGCAACAACAGTAACAGTAGCAGTAGCAATAGTAGTAGTAGTAGAAGTAGGAGTAGTAGTAGCTGTAGAAGACACAGTAGTAGTAGTAGCAGCAGTAGTAGTAGCAATAGTAGCAGTAGTTGTAGCAGTAGCAATAGCAGCAATAGTTGTAGTCATTGTAGCAGTTGTATTAGTATTAGTTGTCAGAGTAGCAAAAGAAGTAGTAGTAGTAGTTCCTGTAGTAGTAGAAAGTAGTAGGTGTAGTAGTAGTTGCAGCAGCAGTAGTAAATGCAAGTAGTGGTAGCAGTTGTAGCAGTAGCAGCAACATCAGTAGTAGAACTAGTAGTAAAAGAAGCAGTAGAAGTAATAGTAGTAGTAGGAGTAGTACTAGCAGCCGTAGTGGTAATAGTAGTAGTCATAGTAGTAGTAGTAGTACCAATGGTAGTAGCAGTACGTGTTGCAGTAGAAGTAGTAGTATTAGTAGTTATTGTTGTAGTAGTAGTAGCAATAGTTGTAGTAGTAGTTGTAGTAGAAGCTAAGGTAGTATTAGCCGTAGCACTAGTAGTTGTAGTAGTAGAAGTCAAAGTAGCAGCAATAGTGCTAGTATTAGTAGTACCAAAAGCAACAATAGTAATAGTAGTAGTAGTAGTAGTAGTACTTATAGAAGTAGTAATAGCAGCAGTAGTAGTAATAGTAGCAATAGTAGCTGTAGTAG
Organism: Trichopus zeylanicus subsp. travancoricus; assembly: GCA_005019695.1. Classification (NCBI taxonomy): domain Eukaryota; kingdom Viridiplantae; phylum Streptophyta; class Magnoliopsida; order Dioscoreales; family Dioscoreaceae; genus Trichopus; species Trichopus zeylanicus. Next base: position 22,088 of record RXID01021930.1, read on the forward strand.
CAGTAGCTGCAGCAGTCGTTGTAGTAGTAGTAGTAGCAGTTGCCATAGTAGCTGCAATAGGAGTAGTTTAGTAAAAGTAGTTACAGTTGCAATAGTCATCATGGTAGTAATTGTAGCAAAAGTAGTAGAAGTGGTAATAGTTGTTGTAGAAATAGTAGTAGTAGTAGCAACAATGATGGCACTAGTTCTAGTATTGTTAGTAGTAGATGCAGTAGTATTTATAGAGTAAGTCACAGAAGTAGTGTTAGTAGTAGTAGTTGTACAAGTAGTAGTGGTGGTAGTAGCAGAATTAGTAGTAGTAGCAGGAGATGTAGTAGTAGCAGCAGTAGCAATAGTAGTAGTAGCACTAACAGTACTAGTGGTAGCCGCAGTGGAAATAATAGTTATAGTAGTAGCGGTAGTAGTAGCAAAAGTAGTAGTTGAAGTTGTAGTTGCTGCTGCAATAGTAGTAGCAGAAGATGTTGTAGTAGCCATAGTAGAAGTACTAGTAGCAATATTACCAGTGATAGAATTAGACATAGTAGTAGTAGTCATAGTAGTAGAAGCTGTATTAGTAGTGGTAAGAGAACTTGTCTTAGCAGTAGCAACAATAGTAGTTATAGTAGTACTTGTGGGAGTAGTAATAGTAGTAGTAGCAGTAGTAGTAGTAATAGTAGTAGTAGTAATTGAGTAGCAGCAGTAGTAGTGGTAGCAGTAGAAGTAGTAGTAGCAGTTATTTTAACAATAGTAGTAATTATTATAGAAGTAATAGTAGCTATAGTAGCAGTAGTAGTTGTAGTAGGTGTGGTAGCAGTAGCAGTAGTAACGATAGCAGTAGCCATGGTAGTGGCAATGGTAGAAGTAGCAGCAGTAGCGACTGTGGTAGTAGTTGTTGTAGTAGCAGTAGTAGTATTAGTATTAGTAGTAGTAGTGTAGTACAAGTAGTAGTAGCAGTAGTAGAAGTAGCAAAAGTAGTACCAGTAGTACCAGTAATGGAGTCCTAGAAACTGTAGCAGTAGTAGTGGTAGTAGTTGTAGTAGAAGTTGTAGTAGTTGCAGGATAAGTTGTAGTGGTACTAGTAGCAGTAGCAGTAGTAGTTGCACTAGACAGAGGAGGAGGAGTAGTAGTAGTATTGTAGTAGCCACTACAGCAGTAATAATAGTAGTACTAGTAGAACTACTACTACTACTACTACTTCTAGTATTAGCAACAGCAGCAATAATAGTAGTAGTACTAGTAGTAGAAGTAGTAGCAATCATAGTGGTATTAGTTATAGTAGCAGTTGTAGTAGTTGTTGTAGTAGTTATAGTAGTTGTAGTAGTAGTAGTAGTAGAAGTAGTTGTAGTAGTGGCAGTAGTAGTAGTAGTAGTTATAGTACTAGAAGTAGTAGTAGTGGCAGTGGTAGCAGTAGTAGTAGAGCAGCAATAGCAGTAGTAGTAAAAGTAGTAGCAGTAGTTGTAGTAGTAGCAGAAGTAGCAATACTAGTATTAGTAGTGGTAGTAGTAGTTGTAGTATTTGTAGTAGTTGTAGGAGTAGTAGTAGCGGTAGTAGTAGTAGTCCTCGAAGTAGTAGTACTAGTGATAGTAGTAGAAGCAGTAGTAGTGGTAGTAGTAGTTGTAGTACAAGTAGGAAGAGGAGGAGGTGGAGTAGGAGCAGCAGTAGGAGTATTAATAGTCGGACTAGTGGTAGTAGTAGCAATAGATATAGTATAGTAGTGGTAGTAGTAGTTGCAATAGTAGCAATAAGAGTAGTAGTAGTAGTAGTCGTGGTGGTGGTGGTTGTGGTGGTAGTAGTAGTAATCGTAGTAGCCATAGTAGTAGTCATTGCAGTGGTAGCAGCAGCAGCAGCAGTAGTAGCAGTAGAAGTAGTAGTAATAGTAGTAGTAGTAGTAGTAGTAGTAGCAATAGTAGTAGTTGTGGTAGTAGTAGAAGGAGTAGTTGTAGTAGTAGGAGGAGTAGCAAAAGTACTAGAAGTAGTAGAAGTAGTAGTAGTAGCAATAGGAGTAGTAGTAGTGATGGTGGTAGTTGTAGTAGTAGTTGTGGTGGTTGTGGTAGTTGTCGTAGTAGTAGTAGTAGTAGTAGTAGTAGTAGTAGTAGTACTTGAAGTAGTAGTAGCAGTAATAGTTGTTGTAATAAAAGGAGCAGTAGTAGTAGTAGTTGTAGTAGTAGTTGTAGTAGTAGTACTAGTACTTGTAGCAGTAGTCAAAATAGTTATAGTAGAAGTTGTAGTAATGGTAGTACAAGTAGTAGTAGTAGTAGTAGTATTAGAAGTCGGAGCAGTTATTGTAATAAGAGTTGATGTAGGTGTAGTAGTAGTAGTAGAAGTTGGGGTAGTAGAAGTGGCAAAAGAAGTATTAGCTGTAGTGGCAGTAATAGTAGGAGGACTAGTAGTAGGAGTAGTAGGAGTAGTAGTTGTAGTAGTAGTAGTAGTAGTAGTAGTAGGAGTAGAAGTAGTGGAAGCAATAGTAGTGGTAATATTAGTAGTAGTAGTAGTAGTAGTAGTAGTTGTTGTTGTAATAGGTATCGTAGTAGTAGTAGTAGTAGTAGTAGTAGTAGTAGTAGTAGTAGTCGTAGTAGTAGTAGTAGTAGTAGTAGTAGTATTAGTAGTAATAGTTATAGTAGTAATAGTAGTAGTAGTAGTAGTAGTAGTAGCAACAGAAGTGGTAGTAGTAGTAGTAATAGTAGTGGTAGTAGTAGAAATAGTGGTAGTAGTAGAAATAGTAGTAGTATTATTAGTAGCAGTTGTAGTAGTAGTTATTGTTGTTGTTGTAGTGGTAGTTGAAGTAGTAGTTGTAGTAGTAGTTGTACTAATGCAGCTGTAGTAGTTGTAGTAGTAGGA
>RXID01021931.1:0-10367 GCA_005019695.1 Trichopus zeylanicus subsp. travancoricus
TTAAATCAAATTATGGCGTGAAAATTTCTTGATCAATTTTTTATGTACACTTTTTGAAAATACTTTATTTAAGAATAACCGGCGAATTTGATATTCATGGCGGGGTGGTCCGAGGTCATCGAGCATCTGTGCCTAGGGGTGTGCACTATTCGGTTTTAACCGAACCGAACCGACCGACCGAAACCGAATAACCCATTCGGTTCGGTTTATTCGGTTCTCGGTTCGATTTCGGTTTTGTAAAAAAAAAAATTTAAAATTTCGGTTCGGTTTCGGTTTCTGATTTTCGAAAATCGTAAAAATCGAACCGAACCGAATTATATATATATATCTATATACTGCGGTTTTGATTTTGGTTTTGGTCTAATCGGCTTGAACAGACCGGACCGCCGACCGCCTATATAATCTCTGTTTTCAGCAGAGCGATTCGGACTTCGGACGCCTGCTGTTCTGCTAACCCTAACCCTAACCCTCTCGGCGCTCTCGCTCTTGCTCTCGCCGGCGTCGCCGCTCTCGCCGCTCTCGCTCTGGCTCTCGCCGCTCTCGCTCTGGCTCTCGCCGCTCTGGCTCTCGCCGCTCTCGCTCTCGCTCTGGCTCTCGCCGCTCTGGCTCTCGCCTCTCTCGCTCTCGCTGCTGCGGACCTGCGGTGCTGCGCCTTCATCCCTCCAGCTTTCGTCCACCCCCGGACGCCCCTGGCCCTCCTCCTCTGAGGACTGAGGCTCTGAGTCCCGACGCGGCGACGCCTCTCTCTCTGGTCGACGCTTTGAGTTTCAATCTCTCATTTTTCTACGAGTCTACGACGGATTAAGCTGCAAGGTGAGGGTATTTAGGGTTGATTTTTTGTGAAATTAAATTAGGGTTTTTTTGATTTCATACGATTTTATTGTTAATCCTTTCGTCCACGGTCCACCCCCGGACCACCCCCCCCTCCTCTCCTCTGAGGCTCTGACTCTCAGTCCCAACCCCTCAATATCTCTCTGGTCACGCTCTGAGCTTCAATCTCTCATTTTTCTACAACGGATTAAGCTACAAGTTGAGAGTATTTTGGAAATTATGAAATTTAGGGTTGATTTTTTGTGAAATTAAATTAGGGTTTTGTGAAATTAGGGTTCTACAACGGCATCATCGGGATCAAATTGCAAGGTTAGGGTTGAATTTTGTGAAATTAAATTAGGGTTTTTTGATTTCATACAATTTAATCTGTAATTCTGTATTTTTCTATTGACAGATGTTGAACCAGGATGACAGTCAGCAGCTTTCAAGCACAAATCCAGTTATTCCAAGTCCAATGCCAATTTCTGCCTCGCAGGAAAGTTTTGCGCCTATGGCTATCGAAGTTGCAAATGAGGGCAATGTATCTACGTCTACGTGTAGTACAAAGCCTCCAATGCCGAGGAAAAGAATGGCAGCACGATCAGCTGTATGGGAGCATTACACAAAGTTCACAGACCCGGGCAAGTCAACCAAAGCCAAATGCAACTACTGTGGTAATGAATTCTTGTGTGATTCAAAGAAAAATGGTACTTCTTCTCTTCGACATCACATGAATCAGTGCAAGCGATATCCATATAATTTTGATACACATCAAACACAAATTGCTATGCAACCTATTCAGAAAGAAGTAGCAAATGAGCCTGTGCTAACAAGCTGAAAGTTTGATCAAGAAAAAATTAGAAAAGCACTGGCACACATGATTGTTGTAGATGAACTGCCTTTTAGCTTTGTGCAACATGAAGGCTTTCAATACTTTATGTCTCAAGCTTGTCCTAGATTTCGAATGCCTTCACGTTGGACTATGACTAGAGACTGTTTTCAACTCTACCACGATGAAAAGGTAAAGTTGAAACAGTATTTCAGAGAGTCCAAACAGAGAGTTTGTTTGACCACTAATACTTGGACCTCAATTCAAAACATAAACTATATGTGTATCACAGCACATTATATTGATATTGATTGAAACTTGAAGAAAAAGCTTTTGAATTTTTGCAAGATTACAAGTCATAAGGGTGAAGTTATAGGAAAACTAATTGAAAAATGCCTCTCTGAATGGGGAATTGATAGTGTTTTGACTGTTACTGTTGATAATGCCTCTTCAAATGATACTGCTATTTCCTATTTGAAGAAAAAATTTTTAAATTGGGGCACTTGTTTGGCACAAGGAAAATATATTCATATGCGTTGCATAGCACATATCATTAATCTTGTGGTGAAAGATGGTTTGAAAGAGATGACAGATTTCATTGCTCGGGTTAGATCTGCTGTTAAATATGTGAGATATTCTCCAGCAAGATGGCAGAGGTTCAAAGAATGTGTGGAAATTGAAAAAATTGAAAGCAGGAAATGTCTTTGTTTGGATGTATCCACAAGGTGGAATTCCACCTATATGATGCTTGAAGCAGCTGAAACTTTTGAGAGGGCTTTTGAAAAAATTTGAAGAGGAAGATAGCAATTTCCATCATGAGCTTAATGATGAAGATGGAACTCCTCTGTCTTTTGACTGGCAGAATGTCAGGCGACTTATTACATTCTTAGAGCATTTCTATGAGTTGACTCTTAGAGTTTTTGGCTCTATGTATGTTACAAGTAATTTATTTTTTGATGAAATTTGTCAAGTTAACCTTCTTTTGAATCTGTGGAAGGTTAGCGGTGATACAAAAATCCAAGAAATGGCTGCTGTGATGAAAGACAAATATGGCAAGTATTGGGGTGAGCCAGAGAAGATTAATATGCTTCTCTTTGTTCCTGTTGTTTTTGATCCAAGACGCAAGTTAGAATATGTTGAGTTTGGAGTTGAAAAAATGTATGAAGGTGAAAGAGGTGTTATGATGAGGAGAAGGTTGCGTGAAGTTGTATATGATTTGTTTAGAGAGTACAGAATGTGACTACAGCCGGGAGGAATGCCATCTGGTGAAGGATCAAGTATGCGAAAGAAATTAGGTAATTACATCTTAAGCAGTCTATTTGCTGAGCATAGGAAAAGTTTCATGGGTGATGAAATGAAGTCTGAGATAGACAAGTATTTATCAGAGGATCTTGAAAAAAATGAGCCAAAATTTGATGTTCTGGGCTTCTGGAAAGTGAATAACTGCAGATTTCCTATTTTGTCACACATGGCTCGTGATATGTTAGCTATATCTATCTCTACAGTGGCCTCTGAATCAGCTTTTAGTACAGGAGGGCGCGTACTTGATCGTTTTCGTAGCTCTTTGACTCCTACACTAGTACAAGCTCTTATTTGCACTCAAGATTGGATTAAAAATTCAAAAATAGAAATCAATGTTGAGGAAAGTTTGGAAGAACTTGAAAAGATTCAAGACGGTAAGATTTGCATTGCTAATATTTTTATTATTGTATTGTATATTTCTTTATTATGAGCAGATAATCATTGATTGATTTTTTTTATTTCAGAGTTGATAAAAATGAAATTGGATGTCGCAACCGTTGAATTTTGAAAAGTCATCTTAAGGTTTGAATATGTTTACTTATTTTTTATGCATTTCTGTTTATGTTCCTAACTTTCTATGGTCATCTCTTACAGATTCATTCTTATATATCCTTATCATTCATGTGCATCGCAGCATCAGTGCATGTGTGAAATTATAATCTTACTGTCCTTAGTTCCTTACCCAGATACCTACTCACGTGATATTTTCTTAATTGCTTTTACTGTGATGATATTTTACTATGTTTTTTAGGTTCAACAGTGTGATCCAACTATCGAGGGACAGGTATGTATCCAACTATTATTTTGCAGGAGCAGCCAAGCAGGTTGATGCCTGAGGAGAGACATCTTCGTTTTTGATGATGCATTAAAGCCATCTGAGCCTCTTGAATTTTTGCTTTTATTTGAGGTTTTTTTTGTCTTTGGTGTTTTGATGCGGAGGTGTTCCAATGGTCCCCTACTCTGGTTCGGTTCGGTTTGGTTCGGTTCGGTTCGGTTTTAACCGAATGCACACCCCTACTTGTAGCAATGGCATGGTTGTTTGGATGGCCTGTGAAGGCAACCACTACCTACCATTCGCTCACGGGGACAGCCAGAGAGGGAATATGACAGTATGACCCTCTTGGAATTGTTTTATGGTTTTTTTAATCATATTTGTTGAATTTTTCATAAGCTGTTTGAGGCGATGAAGATGTTGAATCATTGGCTCATTGCCATATGCTATGCTCGCATATGGGCAAGTGACTGATTGGACGATTGTCTCATTCTTTGGCTTCACCCTAGTAATGTTATGCTGCTTGGAAGTTGAAACTTCTGGTTCTGGGCCTTCTGAGTTCTGGCTTCTGTTTTGTTACTTCTGTACACAGGACTACAGGAGATTTCTCAAGCTTTTTTCTTAATGGATCATTTGACATGATATAATCCTTCAAAGTTAAAATGCTAACTGATTACTAAATTGATCATATTTATTTTGAACCACATAATTACTGTTATTTATTCTGAACCACATAATTACAGTTGATCATATTTATTCTAAACCACATAACTGTTGAAGTGTTTTGCAGTAGTGCAGCTTGCCAGCTTCTGATACTATACAATATACATGCTCCTGCTGCTGTGCTGCTCCTGCTGCTGTGCTGCTCCTGCTGCTCTGCTGACTGCTGCTCCTGCGACTTGAAGTCTTGAACTGTCTTGTTACATGAATTTGAGCTGTTGAAGTGTTTTGCAGCTTGCCCGCTTTTGCTAGACTGCTAGTCTGCAACTATACATTGTCCTGCTGTTACTGCTCAGCCTTCTCCTAGCCTCCTGCTGTGCTGCTCCTGGCTCTTGCTGTGTTGCTCCTGCTGTGTTGCTCCTGCTGTTGCTGTGTTGCTCCTATTGTGTTGCTCCTGCTGTGTTGTTGTTGTTGTTGCTGCTCCTAGCCTCCTGCTTCTCCTACTGTGTTGCTCACTTGCTCCTGCTACTCGTGTGCTCCTGGCGGTGGCCTTGCTCCTCGCTCTGAGCTTTCCTGCTTCTGTGCTCTGCTCCTTGCTTGCTCCTGCCTCCTAGCCTCCTGCTGTGTTGCTCCTACTGTGTTGTTGTTGCTGCTGCTGCTCCTGCTGTGTTGCTCACTTGCTCCTGCTGTGTTGCTCCTGCTGCTGCTGCTCCTAGCCTCCTGCTGTGTTGCTCCTGCTCCTACTGCTCCTGCTGCTCTTAGCCTCTTGCTGTGTTGCTCCTGCTGTGTTGTTATTGTTGCTGCTGCTCCTAGCCTCCTGCTGCTCTTGCTGTGTTGCTCCTAGGGGTGCTGCTCCTAGCCTCATGCTTTGCTCCTGCCTGCTGGATGCTCCTCATGCTGGCTCCTTAGCTCCTGCGGTGTTGTTGTTGTTGCTTGTGCTCTGCTGTGCTTGTACTTGCTCCTGCATTTGTATTGCTCCTGTTGGCTGCGACGGCTGTGCTCTTTGATGCTGCCTTCCTAACTCCTGTTGTGTTTGCTCTTCTGTGTTGTTGTTGCTGCTGCTACTCCTGTGTTGTTGCTCACTGCTCTGCTGTGTTGCTCCTAGGGGTGCTGTCCATAGCCTCCTGTGCCTCCTTTGCTGCTTGCTGCTCCTGTCCCTGCCTCCTAGCCTCCTGCTTGTGTTGTCCTGAACGTGTGTTGTTTGCTCTGCTACTGCTGTGTTGCTCTGCTTCTGCTGTTTGCCCTTTGCTCCTGGCTCCTGCTTGCCTGTGCTCCTAGCCTTCCTGTGTGTGCCTCCTGCTCCTAATGCTCCGCTGCTGCTTCTTAGCCTCCTGCTCGTGTTTTGCTCTGCTGTGTTTGTTGTTGACTGCTGCTCCTAGCCTCATGCTGCCTCCTGCGTGTTTGCCTCCTGGGGTGTGTCCTAGCCTCCTGCTGCTCCTGGCTGCTGATGCTCCTCTGCTGCTACTCCTAGGCCTCATGCCCTTGTTGTTGTTGTTGCTGCCTGCTCCTGCTGTCGTGCTCACTTGCTCCTGCTGTATTGCTCTGCCTGGCTGACGGACTGCTTGCTGCTGCTTCCTAACCCCTGTTGTTTGTTTGTTTGCCTCCTGCTGTGTTGTTGTTGTTGCTGCTGCTCCTGCTGTGTTGCTCACTTGCTCCTGCTGTATTGCTCCTGCTGGCTGCGGCTGCTGCTGCTGCTCCTAACCTCCTGTTGTGTTGCTCCTGCTGTGTTGTTGTTGCTGCTGCTACTCCTGCTGTATTAGTCCTGCTGGCTGCTGCTGCTGCTCCTAGCCTCCTGCTGCTCCTGCTGTGTTGCTCACTTGCTCCTACTCCTGCTGTGTTGCTCCTGCTGTGTGCCTGTGTTGCTCCTGCTGCTGCCTGCTCTTGCAAATATGACAATTATGTACATTATACTTCAAGTGCTGCTGCTGCTGCTGCTCCTAGCCTGCTGCTGTGTTGCTCCTGCTGTGTTGTTGTTGTATATCTTGTACTAAATTTTTTTTTCCCCCTTAATCCCTTATGCAAATGACCAAATTCAAACCCTGTCAATTTCGGTTTTGCAATTCGGTTATAACCGAACCGAACCGAAATATTTCTATTACTGTTCTATTACTGTTCTATTACTGTTCGGTTCTATTACTGTTCGGTTCGGTTCGGTTTTAGTTTTCAAAAATTTCGGAAAATTGGGTTCGGCCGGTTCGGTTCGGTTTTAACCGAATGCACACCCCTATGACTGTGCCCGAGCGCCGGGGCGCAGACGCCCGAGACCGACACCCGGCCTCGGGCGTTTGCGCCAGCGAGCCATCGCACCGGCCTCTGAGAGCCGCAGCGCTCAAGACCGGCACTGCAAGAAAGCCCTCTCGTGATACCAAGAGAGACGGCAGAAATGTCGGAGACGGCAGCGGAGGTGGAGGTGCTGGAGTGTCGCATGGTGGTGCCGAGCGAAGCCACGCCGAGCCACTCTATCTGGCTCTCCAACCTCGACATCCTAATCGGCACGTTTTACGTCACCACCGTCTACTACTACAAACCTAATGGTGACACCGCCTTCTTCTCGTCGGAGGCCATGAAGGCCGCCCTGGCCAAGGGCTTGGTTCCCTTCTACCCACTTGCCGGCCGTCTCGCACCCGACGAAACTGGGCGGCTTCAGCTCAACTGCACCGGTGAGGGCGTGCTCTTCGTCGTGGCGCGGTCGGAGTCTCGTGTCGAAGAGCTCGGAGACTTCACTCCTTCGGAGAAACTCCGCCGATTGCTGCTACCGGCATTGGATGCTAATGCCATTCCATCTATAGTGTTTGCGTTTCAGTTAACGTTCTTCAAGTGTGGCGGCGTCTGCCTCGGCGCCGCCGCCCACCATGCAGCCATCGACGGCGGGAGCGCGCTCAGATTCATAAACACCTGGTCCAGTATTGCCCGCGGCGTCTCGGAACCCGTCGATCCCCCATTCCTTGATCGCACTCTCCTCCGTGCCCGCTCCCCTCCCACCGTTGCATTCAAACACGAAGAATACCATTCAATCCCTAAGACATCAGACCCCACAAAGCCCCCAGCTTTTGAACCCGCTCTCGTCAACCTCACAAAAACCTAGCTCATATCGCTCAAGAACTCGGTGTCAAGCGACACCGAAACAACGTCCACCTTCAAGGCCGTCGCAGCTCATGCTTGGCGGTCGTCGTGCAAGGCACGAGAGCTCAGTGGAGATCAGGAGACACGGCTAATACTGAGCGTGGACGCGCGCACTCGCGTTATTCCACCGCTACCGTCGAGCTTCCTCGGGAACGCCGTCCTCCGTGTGGCGGCAAGAGCTACCGCCGGAGAGATAATTGGCAATGGAGATGACTTCGCAGCGAAGAGGATTGGTGTCGCTACAGCGAAACTGACGAACGAGTACGTGCGGTCGGTGGTGGACTACTTGGAGGTGCAAGGGCCCGTGAGTTCCATGGATCGCGGGTTTTTGATACCTTCCGGAGCTAATTTGATGGCGATCAGCTGGCTCAGGATGCCGCTATACGCGGCAGACTTCGGGTGGGGGAGGCCTGCGCACATGGGGCGGGTAGCTCCAGGATATCCCGGCTTTGTGTACTTGATGAGCACTCCTAAGGACGATGGCGGAGTGACGGTGATTGTGGAGTTGGAAGCGGAGAGCATGACCAAGTTCAAGAAGATATTCTACGAGGATTTGGGCATGGAGCAGATGTACGACAACACGGGATCTCCTGTTTGAACACACTTTGCACGATACTTCATGCTTGGAAGACTACCATTAATTTGGAACTTTAAACTCTTTTAAATAGAATAATTGCGACTTTCATTGAGCAGACACATGAGCACGCGAGACGACAAAGACGAGATGAAAGCGATACATTTGAGATGTCTTCAATTAGTTACAAAAAATTTAGTTTTAATCATATTTAATGCTACAATCAACTCTCACTTAATTAGAATTTAATAAATTGATCTCTCGCGATTCATGCCAAAAAGATCTAACATATTTGATCTCAAAGAATCTCTTAAGTAAATTTCATTAACGATAATATTTTCATTGAGATCCATTGAAAAGTGTATTTGATTTGAAATTAAGATTAAAATTATCTCACCGGTTTATCATGAAAATATAAAAAAAATAAATAGTTTATTTTTGTTATATTTTAAAAAAATTAAATTATCATATTATTTTTTATTTATTTAAAGGGTTAATTACATACACTCCTAATTTTCGATAATTACAAAAAATCTCCTGAAATTTTTATAATTACCTAAGCCACTTATCTTTTCAAAATATTTATTTACACCTCCTGATTGTTATTTAATCAAATTTTTCTCCAAAAATTTCAATTTTACCCTACGTAATTTTTACCATTAAATTCCTAAAAATTTCTTTTCTCCTGCCCACTCTTTCTCCCAAAATATTTAGAAATAAACCCTTGAAATATTTTTATTTGTAAAAAAATCTAAATAATAATATTTTTCAAAAAATATTTATAAAGGAGTAGAAAATTTTTAAATATTTTATAAATAAATCCTAATATTTGTATTTTCACTAAAGTTTCAAATCTCGGTTTCGGTTTCGGTTTCGGCACCTAGTGAAACCGATACGTTTCGACTGTTTCGGCGGTTTCAATTTCAGTTTCGGTCGTTTCAGTTTCGGCCGAAAGATTTTTTTTAGTTATTCGTTATGTGTTGACCAAAGTTTAACTATATATTAACAGTACCTTTGTTTTCAAATTAAAAATATGAAAAAATTTTGAAAATTTTTTATAAAAATCTAAAAATTATGAAAGAATTTACAATTAATTTTACCATAATATTAAATATTATTTTAATTAATTAAAATTAATTTTGATAGTTAACCGCTGTTTTTATATATTACTATATAAAAAAATATATGAGAAATAATATGAATAAAGTTAAAAATTAACATAAGCAAATTTAACTTATTATTAAAATATACTTGATACATACATAATTTATTAATTATAATGTAATACAACTAATCATCATTATTATCATAATTATCATCAGTTGAATTTGAAACATCTCGAGGTGGAATTATGAATTCCGTAACTGAACGATTCAAATGAATACTTATAAACATACGAGTCAGAAAAACTAACTCTGCGCGATCTCGTAACAGTGATTCACATGAGGTGAGACCGACACAAATTTTTTTTTTGTTTTGCTTTTGGTGGAACGGTCATTTCCATTTCAGTTTCAACCAAATTTTTTTATTAATTATATTTTGACTAAAATTTAACTTTATTTTAATTATTTTTTAACTTCAAATTAAAAAACTTATAATATATTTAAAAAATTTTAAAATAATGAATAGTTACTTGAATAGTCTCATATACATGAACAGTATTTAATAGAAACCAGAGAGGACGTAGAAACCGGGTTGGGGACGGCGTTGCCCCGGGTGCGAGGCCGGCCCTAGCTTGCGAGAGCTGTGGCCAGGCTGGCAAGGGCGTGAGGCGGGGGAGGGATTGGCGGCACACTGGCGAGCGCGCGGCGGCCAGTCCGCCGAGGGTGCAGGCTCGAGTACGAAGCCAGCGTGCGCTCGCCCCAGCGAGCTCCCCGCGCCGGCTCGCCCCAGGGAGCTCCCCGCGCGTGCTTGCCCCGGCGAGCTCCTTGCGTGAGCCCTGCCCGCTGTGCTCCCCCCGTGCGCCGCGAGCACCCCCCCCCACGGCGCTCGCCCCGCGCGCCCCGCCAACAACGCTTGCCCTGCACGTCGCGCACGCCCCGTTCGCATGGCGTCGAAAACCCTAAACTGCAACAAATCTGACCGGCACCGACCCAAACCGAACCGTTTCGATTGAGATTTAAAACCTTGATTTTTATAAATAAGCCTCTTGAATTTTTTATTTATAAAAAAGTCTAAATATTATTAATATTTTTCAAAAAAATATTTATAAAGGAGCTGAAATATTTTAAATATTATATAAATAAACCCTAATATTGGTATATTTACAAATAAGCCGCTTGAATTTTTTTATTTAT
>RXID01021931.1:11017-31961 GCA_005019695.1 Trichopus zeylanicus subsp. travancoricus
TTAAAATTATAAGTTTAATATTTAATAAGCATTTATAAATAGATTCCTTGAATATTTTTATTTATAAATAAGTCCAAATTTTATTTATTTTAAAACTAAATTTTATGAATAAATCATTTAAAGTTTGAAAACTTAAAATTTAAAATTACAAGTTTCATGTTTGTACATTTTCAAATAGATTCCTTAAATATTTTTATTTATAAATAAGTCTAAATTTTTTATCACGTTTTAAATAAAATTTTACAAAAAAGACATTGAAGGTTTTCAAACTTAAAGTTTAAAATTACACGTTTAATATTTGTACATTTAAAAATAGAGCCTTTGAATATTTTTATTTATAAATAAGTCTAAATTTTATTTATTTTAAAACTTAATTTTATGAATAAGTCATTGAAGGTTTGAAAATTTAAAATTTAAAATTACAAATTTCATGTTATACATTTACAAATATTCCGCTTGAATATTTTTATTTATAAATAACTCTAAATTTTTTATCATGTTTTAAATAAAAATTTACAAAAAAAAATTAAAGGTTTTAAAACTTAAAATTTAAAATTATAAGTTTAATAGTTATATATTTAAAAATAGACCCCTTGAATATTTTTATTTATAAATAAGTCTAAATTTTATTTACAAATAAACCCTTTGTTGGCCGTTCCCGCACCCTCAACGGCCGGCGTCCGCGCCCGCGCACAGGCCTCAAGCGTACGCTCCCGCACGCCATCCTAGGGCGTTCGTGCCCGCGCGCCGATCTTGGGCGTTCGTGTGTGCGCTCTGGCATCCACTCCTGTGTGTCGGTCTCCGGCGTTCGCACTCGCTCGCTGGCCTCAGGCGTCCACCCAAGCCCCCGTGCCTTGCATGACGACCGCCACACGTGACCGATTTGCATGTGATCAGCTGGCTAAGAATGCCGATCTACGACACGGAGTTCGGGTGGGGGAGGCCGTTGTTCATGGGCCGGAGGACGATGGCTCTGCCGGGGCTTGTGTACATAATGCGTCGCGTAGATGGTGAAGGCGGGGTGATGGTGGTAATGTCGCTGGAGACGGAGCTCACGGACGAGTTCAAGAAGATTTTTTATCAAGAAATAGGTGGCGAACAAGCTCAAGGTTGATTTCTAATCGACCTTCGAATAAGAAGGGACTTGTGCTATAATTATCTCATACTATCTCCGTATTTCTGTTGTGTTTTTTTAATTTCCTTTCGTGTTTTTCTTGCAATAAATTACCATTATTTATATCTTTTTCATAAAAATATTATATCAATAAATGCCCGATAAAACTCATCTCCGAGCGACAAATTCTGGTAGGGGTTCTGTTTGATTTTCAAACAACAGAACGCGAAAGGTTTTAAAACATAAAATTATAAATTATAAATTTAATATTTATATATTTATAAAAAAGACCTCTAAAATATTTTTATTTATAAATAAGTTTAAAATTTTTTAATTTTTTAATAAATTTTTATATTATTGAAGATTTTAAAAATTAAAAGTTTAAATTATAAATAAAAATATTTTAAGGGTTTATTTATAAATATATAAATATAAAATTTTCAGACATTTAATATCTTTTTTATAAAATTTTATTTAAAAAAGTTAAAATTTAAATTTATTTATAAATAAAAATATTGAATGAGTCTATAAGAAAATATCTAAATATTAAATATGTAATTTTAAATTTTAAAATTTAAAATTTTTATTGTCTTTTTGTAAAATTTTTATTTAAAAAATAATAAAATTTAGATTTATTTATGAATAAAATATTTTTAAAAATCTGTTTATAAATATATAAATACAAAACTTATCATTTAAAATTTAAAAATTTTAAAACTTTAGTATTTTTTATAAAAATTTTATTTTTTTTGTTCAAAAGTCGCTGCGCTCAAAGCTCACGAGAGGAGAGAAATGATGGGAAAGTTTTTTTAAAAAAAGAGAGCTTGTGTTGGGCTGCCAGCTCATAGCTCATAAGAGGAAAGAAAGAAATAAAAAAGCGAAAGGGAAGAGGAGCTTCAGGTGGCGATTGTTAGAAAGCCAGCCTCACTATATATATATACGATTAGTCACCTAACGAGAGGGGTAAGGGTTAAAAGGAAGTTCGGAACGAGATTCAGAATTAAAATTGAGACTAATAAATTAATGTAAACTTTAAAAAAAATTATGTATATATATATATACTCATAAAATATATAAAAAAAAGAGCACGTGCACGTCGCTGTGTATTCGATTGGATTCGGTTGGATTTTGGACCAATGCACAGCCTGGAAATACAGCGGTTAAATCCATGGTTTTACATCACGGCGGAAACCGAGTCGTTTCCGTTTCGGCCGGTTTCGAATCAAAATCTTATTTTAAGTTTCGGTTAGAATTTATTGTTCATTATTGTTTATTTTCACTAACGAGCGCGGGCAGGAGCGCTCGCCGTACGGGCTCGAGCGCGACGGAGCAGGAGCTCGCCGGACCCAGGTGCGCGTGCACTGTTCACGTACATAATATTATTTACGTAATTATTCATTATTTTTAAAAAAATTTTAAACATATTGTAATTTTTCAATTTGAAGTTAAAAAATAATTGAAATAAAATTAAATTTTAGTCAAAATATAATTAATATAAAAATTATTTTGGTTGAAATTAAAATGAAAATGATTTTAATCGAAACACGTTATTTTTTTGTTAACGCACATGTGCGAATGGTCGTTCCACCAAAAGTAAAGGCAAACAAAATTTGTGTCGGTCTTACCCCATGTGAATCGTTGTCACGAGATTACGTAAAATTAGTTGTTTTCGTATGTCTATAAATATTTATCTGGATCGTTTAGGTACTGAATTAATAATTTCCCGTCCAATGCACAGTCAAATCAATGCTTTTGTTTGGACCAATGCACAGTCAAATCAATGCTGTTGTTTGTAGATTTATAATAGAATACGATTAATATTTTATTAATAAAAAAAAAGTGATTTTCCGGAAGTCCGCCATAAATTCTAATGCTATTTGAATTAGCCCTGGTCGGCAGTCGGTAGCGGCGGAATTGCGATTAATTAGTCAGGCGCGCACCACAACTGCATTGATTTGACTGTGCAGTGGTCCAAACAACAGCATTAATTTTTTTGTCCCTTCCGTTGAGATTTATAAAAATTAAACAAAAATCGAAAATCGAAAATATTAGAGTTTCTAAGTAAACAATTATATGTCTTATCGTAAATTTATAAAAAATTATTTACATTATTATTATTAAGTAAAAAATCACTCGTTTTATATAATAGATTTATAAAAATCACCTCAATTAAATTTTAATTTTTTAAATTTAATTAATTAGATTAAATTAAATTAAAACATCAAAATTTTTGTTTATTTCATTTCGCATAATTATTTTTTAATTATCGGACAATTGGTTTCATAAAATTAGATTTCGAATTTTAAATTTCATAAAATCAGGTAATTATTTATTTTTATTAAATAAATAAAATTTAATTTATTATTTTATTCAAATTAATTACTGATAACTTATCTTTTTTACCACTAAACGAGAAAGGTATATAAAATTAATTTTATTTGCAAAAATTTATTTGCTCGGCTTTTTACCGACCAAAGATTTTTTGAAAAGATTTTAAGTTGAAGAATTTGTTCGGTAGCGCCGAACGTAAAAAGATATTTGGTCCATATTCTATTTATTTAAATTTTTAATAAGCTAGTTTGTCAAAATGATTGACCTTCGAAACGAGAAGATTTTTTTGTTTTTTTCTTGTTGCAGTTTTTGTCGACCGATGATTCCATACGATCGGCGAATATTTTCAACTCGCTGTGACCGTCACCACGGCGATTACTATTTTAGGGTTTTATTGTCGGCGTGTGATATCCTCTGCCTCTTGCCCATCCATGTCACAAATCAGAAATCTGGGATTTTGAAACATCAGTTAATTTTATCATGATTTCTCAGGTAAATATTTACTAACTATTTAACTTAATTAACATAATTAATTATAAAAAACTAAAATATATAATATTAGTCATATTCACATCATACATCTTCGCAAGCTTAGTTCATTTTTTAAAAAAATTTTTGAAACAAATATTTTTGTGATTATTTGTTAAAATTTATGAAATTCTTTTATTTTTTACATAATTTTTGGGCTCTGCTTTAGCAACTCGGAATAAAATTTTATCTATCCTTTAACATAATACACCAGTTTATCATGCGTTATCTCAAGCTTCAATGTTGCCAAAGTTTGTCCTCCTTCCAAGTCCCAAGCATCCTCGTGACTAGAGATGTTCAAATCTTCCTCACCATTTTCAATCCTCAAGCATGGATTGCTGTCCTAATGAAATATAATTTATAAATTTAATAAATACAAAATTTTAAAATTTTAAAATTATATTTTATATAAAATAAATATATTATTAGAATCTTTATATTCAAAATTCTAAAATTTTAAAGTTTTAAAATGTTTAGAATTTTAAAATTTTATGAAACAAATAAACAATCAGAGTCAAATATTAATGTTCGTCTCGTCCCCACGCATGCTGACAACAGCCGATAGCCATTAAGTAGGACACGTGACGCGTGCTTCTATAAGATTGACCCCCATAATCATTCCTTAAGGACACGTGACAATTGATAATGTAGGACATCAGGCCTTCTGTCAATTGATTTAGACGCTATTTGGATAATTTTAGATTCGAAAATGAGGAAATTGTCAATTCGGTCAATTACGAGGAATTGAAGGAATTGGCCGAATTGATAGTTTTTATGTTTAAATGTACTTTTACAGTAAAGAAAAAGAATTATCAATTCAATCAATTCCGTGAATTCAGTTGTTTGAAATATAAATAGAAATCAACGAATTCCGTCAATTCTTAAAATTTCGGTGTTTGGTTGGATTTGGAATTAGAGATATGATCGCCGAATTCTTAATGGATGAGATTACCCCTCGTAACATAGTTGCACAGGCGAGTTCTCCCCAGCTTACTCCCTCTTTTACTTCAATTGAAATCCAATCAGAATTACAATCCCACCCGTCATCCCGTTCCTCTTTTCTTCCAGCTCTGAGCCCAGACAGATGGTGACCCCCGATGAGCTCCTTCCCACCTTATGCTCTAAGCGAATACCGAGGCTCCTCATCGCTATCGTTGAACTATAACGCAGTAGCAATCCATCCACTGGCCGGGATGAAGCAAACCCACCTTCTTCGCCTCACCCTTCTCCTCCTCATCGCTCTTGTCACTGTTCTCGTCCCCACGCATGCTGACAACAGTCGATAGCCATTAAGTAGGACACGTGACGCGTGCTTCTAAAAAATTGACCCCCATAACCATTCATTAAGGAAACGTGACAATTGACAGTGCAGGATGTCAGGCCTTCTGCCAATTTATTTAATATGTGAAATTAATTTCAGATCTAGAATTGAGGGAATTGTCAATTCAGTCAATTACGAGGAATTGAGAAAATTGGCCAAATTGATAATTTTAGTGTTTGAATGTACTTTTACAGTAAAGAAAAAGAATTGTCAATTAAGTCAATTTCGTGAATTCAGTTGTTTGGAATGTAAATAGAAAGTAATAAATTTCGTCAATTCTTCAAATTTCGGTATTTGGTTGGATTTGGAATTGGAGATATGATCACCCAATTCTCAATGGGTGAGATTACCCTCCTGTAACACAGTTGAGCAAGCGAGTTTTCCCCAACTTACTCTCTCTTTTACTTCAATTGAAATCCAATCAGAATTGTAATCCCACTCGTCATCCCCTTCCTCTTTTCTTCCAGCTCCGAGCCCATACAGATGGTGACCCCCGACGAGCTCCTTCCCACCTTCTGCTCTAAGCGAATACCGAGGCTCGCATTCCTATCATTGAGCTATAGCGCAGTAGCAATCCATTTGATGGCCGGGGTGAAGCAAACCCACCTTCTTCGCCTCACCCTTCTCCTCCTCATTGCTCTTGTCACCGTTCTCGTCCCCACGCACGCTGACAACAGCCGACAGCCATTAAGTAGGACACGTGACTCGTGCTTCTAAAAGATTGACCCCCATGACCATTCATTAAGGAGACGTGACAATTGACAATGCAGGACGCCAAGCCTTCTGCCAATTGATTTAATATGTGAAATTAATTTCATATCTGGAATTGAGGGAATTGTCAATTCAGTCAATTACGAGGAATTGAGGGAATTGGTCGAATTGATAATTTTGATATTCGAATGTACTTTTACAATAAAAAATAGGAATTTTCAATTCAATTAATTTCGTGAATTAGATTGTTTGGAATGTAAATAGAAATCAATGAATTCTGTCAATTCTTGAAATTCTGGTATTTAGTTGGATTTGGAATTGGAGATAAGATCACCCAATTCTCAATGAGTGAGATTACAACACAACACCCCCCCCCCCCCCCCCCGCCCCCTCTCTCTCTCTCCCTCTCGTCCCCTCCCCAATACAGTTGCACAGGCGAGTTCTCCCCAGCTTACTTCCTCTTTTACTTCAATTGAAATCCAATCAGAATTGCAATCCCACACGTCATCCCCTTCCGCTTTTCTTCCAGCTCCGAGCCCAGACAGATGGTGACCACCGACAAACTCCTTCCCACCTTTTCCTCTAAGCGAATACCGAGGCTTGTCGCTGCTATCGTTGAACTATAGTGCTGTAGTAATCCATCTGACGACCGGGATGAAACAAACCCACCTTCTTCGCCTCACCCTTCTCCTCCTCATCGCTCTTGTCACCGTTCTCGTCCCCACGCACGCTGACAATAGCCAACAACCATTAAGTAGGACACATGACGCGTGCTTCTAAAAAATTGACCTCCATAACCATTCATTAAGGACACGTGACAATTGACAATGCAGGACGTCTGGCCTTCTGCCAATTGATTTAATATGTGGAATTAATTTCGGATACAGAATTGTGGAAATTGTCAATTCGGTCAATTACAGGGAATTGAGAGAATTGACCGAATTGATAATTTTGGTGTTTGAATATACTTTTACAGTAAAAAAAAAGAATTGTCAATTTAGTCAATTCCGTAAATTCAGTTATTTTGAATGTAAATAGAATTTAACGAATTCCGTCAATTCTTGAAATTTCGGTGTTTAATTGAATTTGGAATTTGATATATAATCATTCAATTTTTGATGCCTCCACAGGTAACCCCCCTCTCCTCCACAGGTAACACAGTTCTCCCCAACTTACTCCCTCTTTTACTTCAATTGAAATCCAATCAGAATTGCAATCCCACCCGTCATCCCCTTCCTCTTTTCTTCCGGCTCCGAGCCCAGACAGATGGTGACCGCCGACGAGGTCCTTCCCACCTTCTGCTCCAAGCAAATACCAAGCCTCGTCGTCGCTATCGTTGAGCTATAGCACTATAGCAATCCATCCGATGGCCAGGATGAAGCAAACCCACCTTCTTCGTCTCACCCTTCTCCTCCTCATCGCTCTTGTCACCGTTCTCGTCCCCACGCATGCTCACAATAGTCGACAGCCATTAAGTAGGACACGTGACGTGTGCTTCTAAGAAATTGATCCACATAATCATTCATTAAGGAGAGGTGGCAATTGACAATGCAGGTGGCCTTCTACCAATTGATTTAATATATGAAATTTTACGTATACCTCCCTAAGAGGTATATCTCCAGAAAATTATATTTTCTATCATTAAATTCAAGTGCTAGAAAACCCTAAATGCTTCGCGCACAGTGCTCACCACCACTGCACATTGCGCTTCTGAAACCAAAGGAAATGGCAGCCCAGACTGAGGCTGAGGTGGTGGTGGTGGAGTCCGGCCTTGTGGCTCCCAGCGAACCAACTCCGACCCACACTCTTTGGCTGTCAAACCTCGACATCCAGAACCCCCGTCAATACATCACCACCTTCTTCTACTACTACAAACCCAACAGCGAACCCTCCTTTTTCTCGCCGGAGTTACTCAAGTCGGCGCTGTCAAAGACGTTGGTGCCCTTCTACCCTTTCGCCGGCCGTCTTGAGCTCGACGAGGACGGTCGGCCTCAAATCAACTGCGCCGGCGAGGGCGTGCTCTTCATCGTGACGCGGACGGAGGCCCGGGCCGAAGATTTAGGAAACTTCACGCCCTCCGACAAACTTCGTCGGCTTCTGGTTCCGTCTATGGATGTTAATGTTATTCCTTCCATATTGTTTGCGTTTCAGCTTACGTTCCTCAAGTGTGGCGGTGTCTGCTCGGCGCCGCTGGCCATCACACGGCATGGGACGGATTAAGCGCGCTTCACTTCATCTACACTTGGTCCGACATCGCTCGCGGGGTCTCCAACCCTATCACTTCCCCATTCCTGGACCGCACCCTCCTCCGCGCCCGCTTTCCTCCCACCGTGGACTTCGATCACATGGAATACGCCCTTGGCTTTGCCATGAAACCTCCGCCATCGGAGACCACCGTACTTAATCTCTCGGAATCCCCGATCCTCTTACTGAAGAACTCATTCTCAAGCAACGGGAGACCAACGACCACTTTCAATGCGGTCATCAGTCACGTGTGGCGGTCGTCATGCAAGGCGAAGGGGCTCGGGCGAGATTAGCCCAATTCTTAATGAATGAGATTAATCCCCCCTAACAAAGTTGTGCAGGCGTGTTCTCCCCAGCTTACTCTCTCTTTTACTTCAATTGAAATTCAATCAGAATTGCAATCTCACCCGTCATCCCCTTCCTTTTTTTTCTTTCAGCTTCGAGCTCAGACAGATGATGACCACCGACAAGCTCCTTCTCACCTTTTGTTCTAAGCGAATACCGAGGCTCGTCGTCGCTATCATTGAGCTATAACGTTCTAGCAATCCATCCGACGGCCGCGATGAAGCAAATCCACCTTCTTCGCCTCACCCTGCTCCTCCTCATCGCTCTTATCACCGTTCTCGTCCCCACGCACGTTGACAACAGCCGATAGCCATTAAGTAGGAGACGTGAGATGTGCTTCTAAAAAATTGACCCCCATAATCATTCATTAAGGACACATGACAATTTATAATGCAGGTCATCTGGCCTTTTGCCAATTAATTTAATATGTGGAATTAATTCCGGATCGGAGATCGAGGAAATTGTGAATTCGGTTAATTACGAAAAATTAAGGAATTGGCCGAATTAATAATTTTGGTATTTGACTGTATTTTTACAGTAAAAAAAAAAGGAATTGTCAATTCAGTCAATTTCGTGAATTCGGTTGTTTGGAATATAAATAGAAATCAACGAATTCCGTCAATTCTTGAAATTTCGGCGTTTAATTGGATTTGGAATTGGAGATATGATCACTCAATTCTTAATGGGTGAGATTACCTCCCAATAACACAGTTGTGCAAGCGAATTTTCCCCAGCTTACTCTCTCTTTTACTTCAATTGAAATCCAATCAGAATTGCAATCTCACCCGTCATCCCCTTCCTCTTTTTTTCCAGCTTCAAGCCCAGACAGATGATGACCACCGACGAGCTCCTTTCCACCTTCTGCTCTAAGCGAATACCGAGGCTCGTCGTCGCTATCATTGAGCTATAACATTCTAGCAATCCATTCGACAGTCGTGATGAAGCAAATCCACCTTCACCTCACCCTTCTCCTCCTCATCGCTCTTATCACCGTTCTCGCCCCCACGCACACTGACAACAGTCGATAGCCATTAAGTAGGAGACGTGATGTGTGCTTCTAAAAAATTGACCCCCATAACCATTCATTAAGGACACATGACAATTTACAATGCAGGTCATCTGACCTTTTGCCAATTGATTTAATATGTGGAATTAATTCCGGATCGGAGATTGAGGAAATTATCAATTCGGTCAATTACGAGAAATTAAGGGAATTGGCCGAATTAATAATTTTGGTGTTTGACTGTACTTTTACAGTAAAAAAAAAGGAATTGTCAATTCAGTCAATTTCGTGAATTCGGTTGTTTGGAATATAAATAGAAATCAACGAATTCCGTCAATTCTTGAAATTTTGGCGTTTGATTGGATTTGGAATTGGAGATATGATCACTCAATTCTTAATGGGTGAGATTACCTCCCAATAACACAGTTGTGCAGGCGAGTTTTCCCCAGCTTGCTCTCTCTTTTACTTCAATTGAAATCCAATCAGAATTGCAATCTCACCCGTCATCCCCTTCCTCTTTTCTTCCAGCTTCAAGCCCAGACAGATGATGACCACCGACGAGCTCCTTTCCACCTTCTGCTCTAAGCGAATACCGAGGCTCGTCGTCGCTATCATTGAGCTATAACGTTCTAGCAATCCATTCGACGGTCGTGATGAAGCAAATCCACCTTCTTCACCTCACCCTTCTCCTCCTCATCGCTCTTATCACCGTTCTCGCCCCCACGCACACTGACAACAGTCGATAGCCATTAAGTAGGAGACGTGATGTGTGCTTCTAAAAAATTGACCCCCAATAACCATTCATTAAGGACACGCGACAATTTACGATGCAAGACGTTTGGCCTTTTGCCAATTGATTTAATATGTGGAATTAATTCCGGATTCGAAAGTGAGGGAATTGTTAATTTGGTCAATTACGAGAAATTAAGAGAATTGGCTGAATTAATAATTTTGGTGTTTAAATGTACTTTTACAATAAAGAAAAGGAATTGTCAATTCAGTCAATTTCGTAAATTCGGTTGTTTGAAATATAAATAGAAATCAACAAATTCCGTCAATTCTTAAAATTTCGATATTTAGTTGGATTTAAAATTAGAGATATAATCACTCAATTTTTAGTGGGTGAGATTAGCCCCCAATAACACAGTTGCACGGGAGAGTTCTCCCCAGCTTGCTCTCTCTTTTACTTCAATTGAAATCCAATCAGAATTGCAATCTCACCCGTCATCCCCTTCCTCTTTTCTTCCAGCTTCGAGCCCAGACTGATGATGACCACCGACGAGCTATTTTCCACCTTCTGCTCTAAGCGAATACCGAGGCTCGTCGTCGCTATCGTTGAGCTATAATGTCCTGGCAATCCATCCGACGGTCGCGATGAAGCAAATCCACCTTCTTCGCCTCACTCTTCTCCTCCTCGTCGCTCTTATCCTCCTCCTCATTCATTAAGGATACGTGACAATTGACAATAAAACTTTACGTGTACCTCATTAATTGACAATAAAGGACGTCACGTCTATCATTCTGCTAATTGATTTAATATGTAAAATTTTACGTGTACCTCCCTAAAACATATATCTAAAGAAAATTATATTTTCCATGGTTAAACTCCAGTCACCACCACTGCAAATTGCGCGGGGAGCACTCGGGATAGACGTAAAACTTCCCTCCCAAGGGACGTGTTCTGTCCAGCCAAATATTCTGGTCAAATTTAATAGCTGGTCAAATATTCTGGTCAAAATTATATTTTCCATCGTTAAATTCCAAGTTGCGCTTCTGAAACCAAAGGAAATGGCAGCCCAGACAGAGGCTGCGGTGGTGGTGCTGGAGTCCGGCCTTGTGGCTCCCGGCGAACCAACTCCGACCCACACTCTTTGGCTGTCAAACCTCGACATCCAGAACCCCCGTGCATACACCACCACCTTCTACTACTACAAACCCAACAGCGAACCCTCCTTTTTCTCGCCGGAGTTACTCAAGTCGGCGCTGTCAAAGACGTTGGTGCCTTTCTACCCTTTCGCCGGCCGTCTTGAGCTCGACGAGGACGGTCGGCCTCAAATCAACTGCGCCGGCGAGGGCGTGCTCTTCATCGTGACCCGGACGGAGGCCCGGGCCGAAGATCTAGGAAACTTCACGCCCTCCGACAAACTTCGTCGGCTTCTGGTTCCGTCTTTGGATGGTAATGTTATTCCTTCCATCTTGTTTGCGTTTCAGCTTACGTTCCTCAAGTGCGGCGGTGTCTGTCTCGGCACCGCCGGCCATCACACGGCATGGGACGGATTAAGCGCGCTTCACTTCATCAACACTTGGTCCGACATCGCCCGCGGGGTCTCCAACCCTATCACTTCCCCATTCCTGGACCGCACCCTCCTCCGTGCCCGCTCTCCTCCCACCGTGGACTTCGATCACATAGAATACGCCCTTGGCGTTGCCATGAAACCTCCGCCGTTTGAGACCACCGTACTTAATCTCTCGGAATCCCAGATCCTCTTACTGAAGAACTCATTCTCAAGCAACGGGAGACCAACCACCACTTTCAATGCGGTCGTCGGTCACGTGTGGCGGTCGTCATGCAAGGCGCGGGGGCTCGGAAAGGACCGAGACACGCGGTTGCGCATTAGCGCCGACGCACGCGCTCGTGTTGTACCACCATTGCCTCCAGGGTACCTTGGCAACGCCAACTTCTACATGTCAGTGCCGGCAAAGGCAGGCGAGATTACCGAAAACGCAGGGAGCTTCACGGCGGAGAAGATTCGGGACTCGACGGCGAGATTGACGGACGATTACGTGAGGTCGTTGGTGGACTTCCTTGAGGTGCACGAGCATGGAAGGCTCTTGGGAAGCGGGTGGTGGCTGACGGAGAAGACGGATTTGCATGTGGTCAGCTGGCTAAGAATGCCGATATGCGACACGGACTTCGGGTGGGGGAGGCCGTCGTTCATGGGCCGGACGACGATGGCTCTGCCGGGGCTTGTGTACATAATGCGTCGCGTAGATGGCGAAGGCGGGGTGATGGTGGTAATGTCGCTGGAGACGGAGTTCATGGACGAGTTCAAGAAGATTTTTTATCAAGAAATAGGTGGCGAACAAGCTCAAGGTTGATTTCTAATCGACCTTCGAATAAGAAGGGACTTGTGCTAGAATTATCTCATACTACCTCCGTATTTCTGTTGTGTTTTTAATTTCCTTTCGTGTTTTTCTTGCAATAAATTACCATTATTTATATCTTTTTCATAAAAATATTATATCAATAAATGCCCGATAAAATTCATCTCCGACCGACAAATTTTGACAGTTCTGTTTGATTTTCGAACAAAAGAACGCGAAAGGTTGTAAAACATAAAATTATAAATTATAAATTTAATATTTGTATATTTATAAAAAAAATTAAAATGTTTTATTTACAAATAAGTTTAAATTTATTAATTTTTTAGTAAATTTTTGTACCGAAGATTTTAAAAATTAAAAATTTAAATTTTAAATAAAAATATTTAAAGGGTCTATTTATAAATATATAAATATTAAATTTGTAATCTAAAATTTTTAATTTTAAGGCATTCAATATCTTTTTTATAAAATTTTTATTTAAAAAATAATAAAATTTGGACTTATTTATAAATAAAATATTTATATAGTCTGTTTGTAAATAATATAAATACAAAACTTATAATTTAAAATTTAAAATTTTAAAAATTTTAATATTTTAAAGGGATAATTACTTATAATCTTATAATTAGCCTTAATTACCTACAATCCGGTAATTTCCGGAATTACCCATCCTCCCATTTTCGAAAATATTTACCTGATTGTTATTTAATAAATTTTTTTTCGAAAAATTCTGATTTTACACTCGGTTATTTTTATAATTAAACCCCTAAAATTTTTTTTTTATATTTAACGTTTCAAAATTCGGTTATTTATAAATAACACCCCGAAATTACTCCGATTTACAGAAAAATCCCTGAAATTCAGATTTTTACAAATAACATCCCAAAATTACTTAAATTTATACAAAAGTGCCCGAAATTTTCTTATATTCCTTCGGCGTAGCCTTAAATCTGAAAGTCGGTGCCACCGCGCCTCTGCCGCTCCCTGCGCAGCCGCTGCCGTCGCTGCCCCGTCGGCGAGGAGATCGCCGTCCGATCGCTACCTCGCGCCCCCTACGCCGTCGCTGCTCTGCGCCACGCCCCCCACGCCATCACCGTCGCTGCTCTTTCCTTCGTCCTCGGCCCCCTGCTCTGCCCTCGCGCTGTCGCTGCCCCGCTGGCGAGAAGACCGCCGTCCCATCGCTGCCGTAGTTCATGTTAGGTATAATGTGAACTACCTTCTCAATATATTTATGGATGTGTTTGCCTGGCGTGCAGGTAAAAAATCACCCAGTGAAGCCCCAACCTGCTGATCAATCTGGGACACTTATTCTTTCGAAAGAACCAACTCTTCAAGTATGTCTATGTTACTCTGTTAGGATTTTTTTTGGTAATTCTCCCCCTATGATTTGTGGTATTTTGGATTAAACAGGCCCTGTTTGCCAACATTTGCATAAAGCTTCTCCATTTTGTATTTTCATCATAAAACCCTCTTGAATAACATCCATCCTGGATTGCATTGCAAAAATACGGCACACATGCTGTGTGGTCTATTATGTTCCATTCTTCAGAGGGGTGAACTTAGTTTTTCTGTATCATATTAGCTTTCATTTGTTGTCCAATATCTGTACTTGTTCTGTACTAGGTTGAACTCTGAAAGTTTTGCTCAATTTAATAAATTTCAGTTGAAGAAACAATGGAGATATCCTTTTTTCTTGTTTAGTCTTGGTTTGGATCTAACAAGTTTTGATGGATTCTCTGATCTTACAGCTCATTCTAATAACATCTCTCAGTATTAATCATGGAAATTCCTCAATTAACTCCGCAAACTCTTCATCAAAATATGTTCTTGTTCTTTGTGCTGTGAAATTCCTTTTTCAACTCTCAATGCAAGAATTTGAGCTATTTTCATACTGTTTACAATTTAAATACTGATGTCATATGTTTAGACCCGATCTAATGCCCCATACAAACTGTTATTTCTGTACTTGCCTATCTCCATTTTTTGCTGAAATATGATTTCTGTGCCTTTATTTATCTATTCAAGAAACTGGAGCATGCATTAAAAATCTCATTGTGTTTATGTCTCTCAGGCAAATTTTGCCCGAGCTGTTGCATCTCTCAGCAAAGCACAAGCCAAGAAGGTGGCAAGGTTCCTTCCAAACCCCGAGAGGCATTGGGGCCCAAAGGTAAAAGCTGGCTAACAGATCAAGAGCAAGCATGCTTCTTTGTTGGGCTCTGACCAAGTTAATGAGTATCTAAGGCGTTCAGAAAACGGACTGTCTGAATCAACTCCACCAGAAACTGATGAGCATAAAAACCATGAAGACGAACCCGACTTTAAGCGCCAAAAAACTAGTGACTCAGCTTCTGCACAATCATGATTGCTTGTATAAAAAAGTCGCAGAATACAAAATCTTCGATTTGCTTGTGTTCTCTTCCACCGACTTGAAACTGTAGTGGGTGTGTAGTATTTATTATTGCTTCATAGGAAGAAGGGATCGCTCCCGTGGACATTGTGAGATCTAAAGTTTTTGTGGTGACATAGTTTTGATTGACAGAAGTTGTTTTAGAGTCATGTGATAATATGCGAAAGCCCATTAGTTGTAGGGCTTGTTGTTTTATTTCATTAGTTAATCATGTGTCTTATTTGTAATTTTTTGAAGTTAGAAGCTGCTCACACTTTTGTATAAACTTTATGAAAGAAAGTGAAAATTTAAAATGAGGATCTTACATGGTGGAAATGAAGTATCTACTTACTACAACATTGGAACTTAAGAGTTTTATGATCTTTAAGGGTTTGTTTGGAACGGGTTCATGATCAAGGTCAAGATCAAGACTAGTGAACCACTTTTGTAAACTAATATCTTTTTATCAAAATTAAGACTTCAATAATTTAAAGCTCAAAAAACTATTTAATTTTTTATAATAATTTAATTTAATAATAATACAAAATAATAAATATTAATTTCACAAGATAAAAAAAAAATTCTAAAAAATGCTGACCCGATCCTTGACCCCAAACCAAACAGGCCCTAATAGAGGTACTTACCTATAATCTTTCAAGATTTATTTTATTTATTAAAAATTTTATAATATTGAAAATTTTTAATTATAAGTTCAATATTTGTATATTTACAAATAGATCCCTCAAATATTTTATATTTATAAATAATTCTAAATTTTATCAATTTTTTAATAAAAATTTATAATATTAAGATTTTAAAAATTAAAAATTTAAATTACAAGTTTAATATTTGCATATTTACAAATAAATTCCTTGAATTTTTTTTATAAATAAGCCTAAATGTTATCATTTTTAATATTAAATTTCACAAAAAAGATAGTAAAGGTTTTAAAATTTAAAATTATAAATTTAATATTTTTACATTTAAAAATAGATCATTTTTAATATTTTTATTTATAAATAAGTCTGAATTTTATTTATTTTACAAGTAAATTTACAAATAAGTCATTGAAGGGTTTTCAAAACTTAAAATTTAAAATTAGAACTTTCATGTTGTACATTTACAAATAGACCTCTTCAATATTTTTATTTATAAATAAGTCTATTTTTTAATGATATTTTAAATAAAATTTTACAAAAGACATTAATAATTTTTAAATTTAAAAATATAAATTTAATATTTATACATTGAAAAATAGACCATTGAATATTTTTTTACAAAAATAAGTCTAAATTTTATTTATTTTAAAACTAATTTTTACAAATAGACTTCTCACCGGACCATCACCGGCCAGCGTCTGAGCCCACGCGTCAGGGATGGAGGGCGAGGCCAGACAGTGCACCGGCACGCGGGCGCGGACGGCCAAGGCCGAGGCCGTTCCGTCCCAGCGTGCCGGGGATGGAGGCCGAGGCTAAGGCTATCCGTGCTCGTTGCCGGCGCGCCAGCCTCGGTGTCCGTCCTGCGTGCCGAGGCCGTCCGCTCCCTCGTGCCGGTGCGCCGGCCTCGACCTCTGTCCCCGGCATGCAGGCACGGATGGCCTCGACCTTGGTCGTCCGCGCCCGCATGTCGGCGCGCCAGCCTCGACCTTTGCTCCCGCCGCAGGCCTCCGGCATCGTTGCCACCCTCGCCACCGTCTAATTTCGGAGATTTTTCTGTAAATCGAAATAATTTCGGGGCATTAAATATAAAAAATAAGTTTTTAGAGGTTTAATTGTAAAAATAACCGAGGGTAAAATCGAAATTTTTGGAAAAATTTTGATGGAATAAAAATCAAGGGATGTAAGTAAATATTTTCGAAAATGGGGATTGTGGGTAATTCTGGAAATTAGGGGTTATAGATAATTAAGACTAACTACGTGAGGTTATAAGTAATTATTCTTATTTTTTAATAAAATTTTATTTTTTTTGTCAAAAGTTGCTGCGCTCATAGCTCACGAGAGGAGAGAAATGATGGGAAAGTTTTTTTTAAAAAAAAGAGAGCTTGTGTTGAGCTGCCAGCTCATAGCTCATAAGAGGAAAGAGAGAAATAAAAAAGCGCAGGGGAAGAGGAGCTTCAGGTGGCGATTGTATTGAGGTGATAATGTCACATTAAGGTGATAATGTCACATTAATTAATGCTCGCCACCTAAAATCCTTAATGTGACATTTTCTTAGCTCTAGAATCCAATAGTCCTAAATTTTTTTAATTGAGATGACAATGTCATATTAATTATTTTTTATGAATTAAAAAAGCCTATATGCGCTTCATAGGTTTTAAGGAAAGAAAAATATTACCTAAATTTTTTTAAAAATAAAAAAAAGAGCCTTTTATTTTGGATTTAGATTTTGTATTCTTTAACGGCTTTATATAGAGGTGTTAAAATAGATTTTTAACAAGTGAGCCAATTTGTCACGACCCACAATAAATCATACTTGATATAACTCAAAATTTATAATATTCGAATCATATCTGATCCTCTTCTTGCGGCCCATGGACTAATACAACTTGACCTGTCAAATTTTTTTTTAAACAAACAAAAGCTTTGAATTTTAGAACTGTCTTTTGCCCTTCAGACTTTGGAGCAACCGGCTGGGAGCAACAGCTACGTGCAAAAATATAGGAAGCCATTGTAGTTTTTTTTTAAAAAAAAATATTTAATTTAAAAATATATAAATTAAAATTTTATAATTATTAAATTATTTTTCTATTTAAATATATATTTATAAAATAATATAATAATTTTTTAAAAAATAGAAATTTATAAAATAGTCAAAAGTAGTTTTTTAGTAATTATACAAAAATTTGAAATATTATCATGGTAGAAAGCATATGCAAACAGATATCAAGTGCATTCTATTATGACTCATTATTTATTAATTATTTCGATATCTACAGTTGCATCAAAATCTTATTTCAATACGGAAAAAAAGTACTAAATGATAAAAGAACTCAATTAACACCCAAAACTTTATAGGTATGTATTTAAATGAAAGATTGGTATGATGTTAAAAAATGAATCTAAAGATTTGATAGAAATTTAATTGATGAGGAAATTCAAAAAATTGAAAAAATAGAATATACTAATCCTGAAAGTTGAGCATGATTTTTGTAGAATTATAATAGTAGATTAGGAGTATACAAATATGTATTATTGTATTCTAAATTATTTTTTATATTTTGGAGATTTTTTTTGCAAGTTTTAAACAATAATGCAGATTTTTCATATATCAAATATAGATATGCATAATATTCAAAAATCAATTTAAATACGAATATTTTTTTATTTTTTAAAAGATTTTTTGTATTTATAAATATTTTCTAATTTTATGAACATTATTTTCCATATTTTTATTTTTTTAGATTTTTTAGGTATTTATTATTATTATTTATTTTTAAAATTTTTTTTGAATTGTATAACATTTTTTAGGTACTTATAAAATTTTTTTCATAAATTTTCATTGTCAAGATTTGAACCCAAGTCTTCTAAAAGAGACAACAAACTTAACAAACTAAACTATAACTTATTAATAATTTTTTTTTACAATTTATTTATATTTTAAATTAAAAAAAAAAGAAGATTGTGAGCCGTGTTTGGTGTCTAATTTTTTTTAGGGATAATTACCAGTGACCCTCCGTAATTTAGGGTAATTACCGCTAACCCCCGTAATTTCCGTAATTACCCCCACCCCTCAAATTCGCCCGTATTTACCCACAGCCCCCTGATTGTTATTTAATCAAAATTTTACCCAAAAATTCCGATTTCACCCCCGTTATTTTTACATATACACCCCTAAAAATTTATTTTTTTATATTTAATCCCCCGGATTTCGGATTTTTCAAATAACACCCCGAAAGAACTTCGATTTACAAAAAAGTCCTCGAAATTCAAATTTTTGCAAATAAACCCCCGAAATTAGTCCGATTTACAGAAAAGTCCCCAAAATTCGGATTTTTGCAAATAACACCCCGTCGCGCGGGCGGGAGCGGAGGAGGAGGCCGGCCGGCCGGCGGCAGGCGGCGGGGGCAGAGCCGGAGGCCGGGCGGGCGGGAGCGGAGGCGGAGGCCGGGGCGCAGGCGCGCCGAAACGCGGGCGCGAACGGCCACGGCCGAGGCCGTTCCGCCACAGCGTGCCGGGGACGGAGGCCGAGGCCGGCGCGCCCGCACGCGGAGGCCGAGGCCGAGGCCGTTCCGCCCCCGCGTGCCGGGGACGGAGGCCGAGGCCGGCGCGCCTGCACGCGGGGGCGGAACGGTCTCGGCCTTGGCCGTCCGCGCCCGCGTGCCGGCGCGCCGGCCTCGGCCTCCGTCCCAGGCACGCGAAGGCGGAACGGCCTCGGCGTCCGCCTCCGCTCCCGCTGCCGGCACGCCGGCGCCCCGGCCTCCGCCTCCTTCTCCGGCGCGCGGGGGCGGGATTTTTGCAAATAACACCCCGAAATATTCAAATTTACAGAAAAGTCCCCGAAATTTTTATTTTTGCAAATAACACCCCGAAGTTAATTTTGTAATTTATAAATATTAAATTTGTAATTATAAATATAAAAAACACTAATGTCTTTTTTGTAAATTTTTATTTAAAATATGATTAAAAATATAGACTTATTTATAAAAAAAATATTGAAGAGGTCTATTTGTAAATGTACAATATGAAACTTGTAATTTTAAATTTTAATCTTTGAAACCTTCGATGACTTATTTGTAAAATTTATTGATAAAATAAATAAAATTTGGACATATTTATAGAGAAAAATATTAAATGTGGTCTATTTTTAAATGTAAAAAATATTAAAAATTAATTTTAAAATAATTTTACAATTATTTTTAAAAAAAATCTGTGGGTCTATTTGTAATTTATAAATATTAAATTTATAATTATAAATATAAAAAACACTAATGTCTTTTTTGTAAAATTTTATTTAAAATATGATTAAAAATATAGACTTATTTATAAAAAAAAATATTGAAAGGGTCTATTTGTAAATGTATAATATGAAACTTGTAATTTTAAATTTTAATTTTTGAAACCTTCGATGACTTATTTGTAAAATTTATTGATAAAATAAATAAAATTTGGACATATTTATAGAGAAAAATATTAAATGTGGTCTATTTTTAAATGAAAAAAATATTAAAAATTAATTTTAAAATTACAAGTTTCATATTGTACATTTACAAATACACCCCTTCAATATTTTTTTATAAATAAGTCTATATTTTTAATCATATTTTAAATAAAATTTTACAAAAAAGACATTAGTGTTTTTTATATTTATAATTACAAATTTAACTTCGGGTGTTATTTGCAATAATCAAGATTTCGGGGACTCTTCTGTAAATTTAAATATTTCGGGGTGTTATTTGCAAAAATCCGCCCCCGCGTGCCGGAGAAGGAGGCGGAGGCCGGGGCGCCGGCGAGCCGGCGGCGGGAGCGGAGGCGGACGCCGAGGCCGTTCCGCCCCCGCGTGCCGGGGACGGAGGCCTAGGCCGGCGCGCCGGCACGCGGGCGCGGAAGGCCAAGGCCGAGAGCGTTCCGCCCCCGCGTGCGGGCGCGCCGGCCTCGGCCTCCGCGTGCGGGCGCGCCGGTCTCGGCCTCCGTCCCCGGCACGCGGGGGCGGAACGGCCTCGGCCGTGGCCGTCCGCGCCCGCGTTTCGGCGCGCCGGCGCCCCGGCCTCCGGCTCCGCTCCCGCCGCCTGCCGCCTCCTCCGCTCCGCCTCCGGCCGTCCGGCCTTCTCATCCGCTCCCGCCCGCGCGACGGGGTGTTATTTGCAAAAATCCGAATTTTGGGGACTTTTCTGTAAATCGGAATAATTTCGGGGGTTTA
>RXID01021931.1:31981-131568 GCA_005019695.1 Trichopus zeylanicus subsp. travancoricus
GGTGTCTAATTTTTTTTATAGATCGTGCCAGGCACGTAATTATTTTAAAATATGTCAAATATGGTCTGAAATATTTTTGGCAGTCTAATCAAACCGACTGTGCCGGTTCGATACAGCCGTCTGACATGTCTAGCTTCACGGTTTGTAACAGATAATTTTCGAATTTCTATGGGTACATGTGCAAAAAGTTTACGCTAATACATGAGCGAAAAATTTCATTGGGATATATGCGAAAAAGCCCATATTAGAAAAGAAATTAGATAAAACTGCCTTATCCAAATAGACTGAAGGCCGTGCTCCCCTTGCTCCTTACCTCCGTCTAAGCAAGCGGGCCTCACCTTTTTATTAAATATTCTTATTAAAAGAAAGCCTTCTTCGCCCTCGCCAGCACGGGATACGATGCCGATGGGATCTCTCTTGCACCTTCGCCTCGTTCTGCAATCCCCGTTGCCTCGTCCGCCGCTCTCCTCCACCCCGCCGCTGCCGCCGCTCGTCACTGCGAGGTCCTCTTCTTTTCCCCTGCTTCTTTTCTCCTTGGGTTCCTTTTCTCCGATTGAATCCCTTATTGTTGCAATTTGATGAGGAGGTGTTGCAGTTCGATCAGAAAGAGCTTTTTTTTTTTTTATCATTGTCATTTGGAAAAATCGTAATTTTGGTGTAAAAGGGCTCACTCTGCTCATTTAGCTTGCAAAATTCTCACTCTACGCTGTTCTTCTCCAATTGAATCCTAAAGTGTTGCAATTGGATGAGGTGATGTTGCATATCAATCCAAATTAGCATGATGCCCCATTTCCTAGCAGAAAAAGGAATTCTTTTTTACAATTTTTAGGAAGAAAGATTGTAATTTTGGTGTAAAAGAGCTCACTTTGCTCATTTAGAGTGCAAATTTCTTAGGTTGTTGATATGATCTGTTGTATATTATTACATCCAAATTACAATCTCATGTTGTTGGAGATTTTTTTTGTTATGAATTTACAGAGGTTTTAAGTATCGGTTTTGGTTTCAGCATCCAGCGAAAGCCTTAAGTTTTGGTGGTTTTAGCCGTTTTGGTTTCGGTCGAAAGATTTTTTTTAGTTATTAATTGTGTGTTGAGTAGAATTTGACTATATTTTGACTGTACTTTGATTTTAAATTAAAAATACGATAAACTTTTGAAAAATTTTTTATAAAAATTTAAAAGTTATGAAAGAATTTATATTAATTTTATCACAATATTAAATATTATTTTAATTAATTAAATAGTTAACTACTGTTTTTATATATTACTATATAAAAAAAATATGAGAAATAATATGAATATGATTAAAAAGTTAAAAATTAATATAAGTAAATTTAACTTATTATTAAAATATAATTGACACATACATAATTTATTAATTTTAATGTAATACAACTAATAATCATCATCATCAATTGAGTTTAAAATATCTAAATGTGGAATTAGGAATTCAGTACCTGAAGGATACATATGAACATTTATAGATATACGAGAACAACTAGTTCTGTACAATTTCATGACAGCGATTTATACGGGGGTGAGACGATACAAAATTTTTTTTGTTTTATTTTCGGTGGAACGGTCATACACGTGAACAAAAAAATCAACATATTTCGATCAAAATCATTTTCATTTCAGTTTCAATCAAAATTTTTTTTAAATTAATTATATTTCAACTTAAATTTAATTTAATTTGAATTATTTTTTAACTTTAAATTTAAAAAATATAATAAATTTTAAAATTTTTAAAAATAATGAACAGTTACGTGAATGATATTACATATGTAAATAGTATCTGACAGAAACCGGCAATGGCGTCGAAATCAGATTACCGACAGCGCTAGCCTCGGTGCAAGGTCGGCCTTAGCTTGCGGGAGTAGGGGCCAAGTTGACCAGGGCGTGAAGTAGGCGAGAGAGTGGCGGTAGGCTGGTGAGGGCGCGGGGCCTTCGAGCTCGGACACGAAGTCGGCGCGAGCTCGCCGTGCGAGCTCCCGAGCTCGCGCGTGCTCGCCCGGCGAACTCTCCCACCCGCGCGCGCTCGCTCGACGAGCTCTCCCGCCCCCGCGCACTCTCCAGGCGAGCTCCCGCCCGCACGCGCTCACCAGGCGAGCTCCCCACTCGAGCTCTGCTCGTTGGTGAAGATGAACAGTAAATTCTAAACCGAAATCATATTTAAGATTTCGTTTCGAGTTCGGCAGAAACGTCTCGGTTTTGGTCGAAACTTAAAAGCTTGAAATTTACCCATGTTTGGTTGAATTATGAATAGTGTTGGCAGTTGTGGGTGACTCTAAAGACGCCAAGAGTACTGTTAATCTGGTATCCGAGAGATCTGAATCTGATAAGCTTGTTGATGGTATAGACTTTTGTGAATTCTGCAATGATTTTGAATGCATTAGTAGTCCTTTGGTGGAGTCGACAGCAAGACAGCTTGCGAGGGACATATTAGAGCTATGCGAAGGAAATCATGCATAGGATGTTTCTCCGTCACTGTCAAATACAAGGTACATATGCAAGTGGTGACAAATGCATGCTTCTTCTTCTTCTTCTTATTTGGATGTTTTAAAGCCAAAACCTTATTTTCCCCCCTTATGTTGGCTTGATCATAAAGAGCATGAATTGGTAAGCCTCTCCCCTTCACCTTTAAATTGATATTTCTGTTCAAAACTGACAGGCACATTAGGT
Organism: Trichopus zeylanicus subsp. travancoricus; assembly: GCA_005019695.1. Lineage (NCBI taxonomy): Eukaryota > Viridiplantae > Streptophyta > Magnoliopsida > Dioscoreales > Dioscoreaceae > Trichopus > Trichopus zeylanicus. The sequence continues at coordinate 34,662 of RXID01021931.1, forward strand.
CTCAACCACTTGTTACTTGAAAATTGTAAAAGAATAAAATGGAAATGCTACAATTTGATTCCATTTTTGACTCTGATGGGATGAATGGTTCCTTGATATTGTTCTAAGCAACTGCTTTCATAGTGCTAACTTTTGCATGACCCAATGATTTGATGGTATACACTTGGAATCTCTGATAGACTGATGAACACAAAGAAGCGATGACTGATGTAGTGATCCAGTAATTTCCAACTCACGTGAGACTAGACCATATAGTTTTAGAAAAGTTCATAAAGGGGAATGAGAAAAAAAGAGACTTGATGGCTGGAGCTCAAATTCTTGTACAGCAGAAGGGAAAATATTAAAGAAGAAAATTCGTGCTCTATTCTGAACATACTTTCCATAAAGAGCCAAATGAAGCCGAAATTGCAGCTCTGTTTTAAACCAGTGGTACAGTGGCATTGAAAATGATCAAACAATTTTACTTGTCTTACTCTCACCGTGGTGTGGGGGCTCATCTATTCCATGGATGGTACTAGTCTTGAATGACCATTCATAATTTTTTTTTGTCAAAGTAAGCAACAACAGAATCAGCTTCAGAAGATGGTTCATATGCAATCTAGCAGTATCATCCCATATTAAATTATCTCCCATATGTCTGTACAGTAGCCTTCTTTAAAATCTATTTTAGCTTGATTGTTAGTTAAACTACAGATAATAGCATTACCACAAAACAGGAATATGCTCTTTATTGGCTTCTCTTTATTAATTTCCAATGTCTGTACAGTACTTAAATTCATTTTACTAAGTATTCTTCTTCTTTGCACTTTTTAGAACCCAATTAGGACTTTTGTGGGGCGTGAAAATACAATAGGCTTTTGTGGGCAATTCAAGCACTGGAAAAATCAAAAGTGGTAAGGGCTGAATCATGTTCCTGTTACTTGCCTGCAATAAACATTGGCCTTGCTTTCCTTCCAGTTATCAGCGAGGGCCCTACTATCAGTTAACTGATCCATGGTTGTCTATAACAGCAACTTTCATTGAAATTGTTATTGATATTGTAATGTTAAATCAAGTGCAATATATCCGTCTTCTGTCGGCTTCACTCTGATGCAATCTTTTTAAGGTTTATTCAGAAATCTTGTGTCCTTTCCTTTGTAGAAGGTAAACAGATTCAGGGCCTTCTTCAAAAAAAACTGTGTTCATTGCCAACCAACCTTAGTAGGATGTAAGGCTTTTGCTGCCAAGGATTAGAACAGAATTCAGATGTTGCCTTATATTAGGTGTAGGTCTTGGAACATCGCCAAACCTAAATTTTGGTCACCATAACATATTATGATGTTCACCTTTCTGTTAGGATTAATTCACTTAGTTTTAAAGAATGTACCCTTTAATAACATAACTTCAAGCTATTGTGCCCTGGTGTCGTTTTAACTAGATGTTGTTGGTTACATTCAACCTTTTGTTACAGGTGTGTGATGTTCTTTCAAGAATACATAAAATTCTACTTTGCTGATTCAAGAGAATGCATTCCAGACAGTGGACTCTGAAAGGGAAGCCAAAGTTTCCAGCTAGCAGCATAGTGGGGGACTTAATAGTCCACGTGAATTCACGGTTTATTTTAAACCAGATAAGCGGCCCAAGTGACTGAGCACGAGGAAACATGGGATTTGTCTGAATCATCACCTATTGCTCAAGCCTATTTCTGGATTTCCCAGAGTTTTTTCTCTGCTACTGAAGCAGGCAAAGATTCCATAGATGCTGTTAACAAATGACAGAGCACTTGTGGGAGAAAGAAAACATGGAGATGTATCCAGATTTATCAGATCCTACAAAGGTACATCAGTAAGCTAAACACTTTCGCAAGAGTTCTGAAATAACCATTTCATAGCTAATCAGTGGTCACCTCCCTTGATCCTATACCAAACAAAATGAATTAGTTTTGCATCCAATTTCCAGAAAAAGTATTAGCCTAAAGAAACCTTTCTTCCGGTAGATTTCAAGTTTTTCTTGATTTTTGTTGGTGATATAATATTTTTGTTTCACTTCTCTCAATTCTTTCAAAGAGATGATGGTTTGCAAAGTGAATCTTATCAGATTGCGCTCTTCGTAGCTCTTGCCTACTTTGTTGTGCAGTTTCTGATGACAACCCTTTGAATGTAAATCCAAACTCCAATTTGTTTTTGTTTCCCTGTATATGTAGCTTCAGATAGCCTTCTTACATTTATTTTGAACTCACATTTTCAGAATGCAGATCAGGTTAAACTCTTCCCACAGCTTTATGGTTCTGATTTTGATTTTGGTTCTCTTATGACCAGGCCCTACCACTATCCTCCTGACCCATCATATGCAGCAAACAAGAGGTAACCATCAAAGGACAACTATTGGATAAATCAAAATAAACACCGTCCATGATAGACGGCAATAAGATATCTAATTATTATATGTGTTCTATGTTTATTATATATATCTTATAATCTTTTCTAACTTTATGTTATGCGACTGCATTATCCACAAGCTACCATAATCCACTTAATTTTGCAAATGTGTTCCTTCTTTTATAGCAGACAATTCCTGCAGAGTCTTTGACTCTCAAGAGCAACATGTTCATTTTTTTACTGCCTCCGTCTTTCCTCCATTTAACAGTTGAGCAGAAGCAAGACACAAACTGCAATTCACTTTAGCTTTCTTGTCCTGTTTTACAAATCCAAGCCCCACCTCAGTACAAAGTAAACACAAGAGGCTCACTTTTGAGGGCCCTTGTTTCCTCCTCTCCATGTGCCAATAAAGAATGCAAGGACACAACATCAGCCCACTTGATGCCGATAGAGCATTAAGAGTGGGTTCACCATCATTATGAGCAGCATTACCTCAAACCAAATATTAAAGAAGCTAATCAACTAATGAAGCAATTCCAATAGTAAAACTACCGTGTATTTCATAAACTGAGAGAACAGCCAACGGCCATTCTGACGATGTTTTCAATCTTGAAATTTCACATTGGAGGCGAGAAGAAAAATGAAGAGGATGCTGTTCAAGATATGCAGCTGAGTCCCAGACATCCTGCCCACGATTTCCTTGAAACTCTCCTCTGCACCCAAAGCAGAACACCACAAAATCAGTGAAAACAGAGCAATCTCCACAGACTTGAGCTGCTGCAACTGAAATTCAAGATACCTGCTTGGGCTTCTGGTGAAGCATCTCTGGAGGGATCTTGTATAGGTCTTCATCCACAGCTTTTGGTGCTTTCTGAATCTTGACATTGCAGACCTTGCGCTCCTTCTTCAACTGCTGCTGCTGCTGCTGCTGCTGCTGCAGAACAAGTAAACCGGCTTTACCAATGTGGAAATCAAAGCCAGTAGAGGAAGAAACCTTCTCTATTTTTTCCGAGAGTAGATGAAAATTAACCTTGGGCGGGTGATGATGGTGGTGGTAGTCGTAGACGGGTATAACCTGCACTGGAACTTGGAAGAGATCTTTCTCTTCTTCATAGTACTGCGCTGCAGACTCGAAGAACTGAGTTATGGGGAACTCACTGCAGTAATCCCAGTTCCCAAACGCCGGAATCCGGTACCTCTTCATCTCCTAAAATCACAGTTCAGCTGCATGTTTTCACAGGAAAACAAGGAGAATAGCTCTGTACACAAGGAAGTGCTCACCTCCATTAGCTCCAAGTAGGAGCAACACGGCCAGGGATTGTGGGCAGAGGCAGTGGGCCGAGTACGAGAGTGATGAGTTGCCTCCCTTTCAGCCTTTTTGTAGCAATCTAAGTACATATCCCGAGGGGGAACGTTGAGAAGTGGAGAAAACGGCGGATTCCGTGTGGATTGGAGGAGTTGACAAGTTGACGCGAGCATTGGGTGGCGAGTTGACGCTACTTGTCCTGTTATTTCAACAGAGTTTGACTCGGGACCCCAACTCGGTCTTCCATGCAAATGTTTTCTTTCGGTTTGGATCGAGATCCGTTAAAATTTTACGTGTTTTTACATTCTACTGGAGACTCTGGCCTCCGTGCTCCCCTGCGCACCATGCATGCTGCATGGTTTTGGACTCAAGTTTGAAGTTTAGTTTGGAAAAATATTTAAATTAATTAATTAGCGTAGTTCAATAAAATCATTATATTTTTATCATCGAGATTAGCTAAAAATATAATAATTATATTTAATTATTTTAGTTAATCAACTTTCAAACTTTTAATCGATATGAATTGATACATGCTCAATTCTTCGTGTTGTTGGACCAGTTGTGGAGTCGGTTCAAATGAATTGTAGATGCCTATATTTACCGTAGAGGCAAAAAAAAAGCGGTGAAAACCGGCGGATAAAAAACTGAAGTCCAAAACGATACAGTGGAAACAAAAGGGAAGGATGCCCATTCCCAGAGCTATAAATATAAAGCAGCGGTCGTCGGCTGAAGCTACGCTGCTCAGGGACCGGCTTTGAGCAGAGAGACACTGTAGAAAGTACTTCGCTGGTTCAAGCTTTCCCAGATCATCCTGCACACACCATCAAGCAATCTTCTTTTTTGATTCATTTGTGTTAATCAATCTTTGAAATTGAAGTTAAGTGCATAGAATCATCAAGTTCTGTGATTTCTCTCGAGTGGAGGAAGAAAGGCAATTCCTGTTCACTCCATTTGAGGCCGTATCCATGTCCCTGACATTGTTTGGATTTTGAGAGCAGGTCTTTAAATGCGTCGTCTTCTTGAGAATTAACTCTTGATGTGACTCATCACTATCATATATTCATTCATATTCCTCAGCGCCTGCAACATTAACATTCATCTGTCCACGTTTCAAATCGCTGCAAGAAATATAAGAGAGGTTTTTTTTTTAGCTGAAATTCTTGATTTGAAGTGTTTCTGCATGTGAACAACAGTATCTGACTCGAGTACACTAAATGCCATCAACATCGTCATTAAATCTGGTCCTAAATACTCATATCTAGACTCCAGAGCTAGTGTAGCAAAAAAGAGGACATTGTGTAGGCGTAGATTTGTGTTTGTGTTCTTGCATGTTAGAGAGAAAGAGCTGGTCCACAAACAAAAGACTGCGCGCTGGCATACCCACAATCCATTAATTCAAATCCAAGCAAAGAGGGAAAGCAATCAGCATACGTGCGTGCTGAATCCTTTTGTTTTTCTCTTTCTTGTTTTCAATCCGAGAAGAGAAGCAAATTCAACGATGAAACATTGAATTGAGATGCAATTTCTTGATATATCCAAGTGATCACAAAAAGGAAGCCTACGACTGAGTTGCTGATTAAGAAGCGTGATCATCTTAATTAACTCAATAAGCACTCTGCTAATTTTGTTAATGGATCATAACGGAAGTGAGCGGAACATTTGCATGGGAGACCGTGTTCTTTGAGCTTCAAGGTCAAAAAAGCAACACAAGCAGCAAGCGTCCGCCACGGGTACACCACAGCTCGAGGCTGGCGTTGCCCAACCGTCAACATGTCCAGCCTCCGAGCAAGCCACGCCGATTCCTCAGCCCTTTCCCCACTTCCCATGCTTCTTCTGTCCCTTGTGATACGATTGAGAAAAGCCCCAAAAGCAAACAACTTTATCCTTTATAGCTCGTCTCCTCCAGCAGCGCTGCTTGTCCCTCGGTGCTTGCTTGTTCCACTACATTGCGCTAATTGAGGTAACTGAGTGGATTTTGTCTGAATTTTCTTTTCTATCTGCTTTCTCGTGTAACATATATGCCAAGTGAGTACTTTGCGGTTGTAGGAGATCAAGAGGTACCAGATTCTGGCATTTGGGGACTGGGTTTACAGCAATGAGTTCCCCATCACTCAGTTCTTTGAGTCCGCAGCGCAGTACTTTGAAGAAGAGAAGGATCTCTTCCAAGTTCCAGTGCAAGTCATCCCAGTTTACAAGTACCATCACCACCATCGCTACCCAACCAAGGCTTTCTTCATCAATTCTGTCAAAAAAGGGCTTCATTTTCAGCTAGATTTCGTCATTCCTAGACTGGTTTACTTTCTTTGCAGCAGCAACAGCGTCAGCTGAAGAAAGAGAGCAAGAAAGCACCAAAAGCTGAGGATGAGGACTTGTACAAGATCCCTGCTGAGCTGCTCGACCAGAAGCCCAAGCAGGTAGATTTGGATTTGAGCTTGACGAAGATTTGTTCTGTTTTACTGCTTTTGTTTGGTTTTGATCCAGAAACGAGCTAGAAGAAGTTGGTGGTCGGGATGCTTAGGATTCAGCTGCATTCTATGAGATTTCTATAGATTCTGAGCAACAATATCAGCTCTGTTTTGTATGCTTTAATGAATTTGTCTCCCTACTGTGATTTCATACATTGTTAGAATTGTCCTTTTAAGAACTAATGAAGTGTTTTCTAGCAATGTTTGGAAATTGGAAATGCATTATAATTACAAAATTTGCGCAAAAATCTATGCTGTTAATCATAATTAGTCCATCAGTTATTACTGTGTGTAGATTTTTGGAGTATTCATTTCATTCATCTCCGCAACGCAAAACACTCGACTCAATTCAGCAAAATTAGTCATTAGAACACATTTTTGCAGCGAGTGTCGGCTCTTTTTAGTTATCAAGTCATAATCAATCCAGGCGTGCAATTGCAAAATTGAGTGTAGATTTTGGAAGGCAATTATCACGACTTCAGTTTGGCCTCTCTTTTGCTTCATTCTCAGTTCTTAGCACATGGAAAGGAGTAACAAGATAAATGAGAAAGGACAATGAAAAGTGGGACTTATGTTTGCTTTTGGGACACTGGTGGGGTTCGGATTTGTAAACAAGACATGCGCGGGAGATAAAGCTCAAGGGGGCTTCTGCTCTCAACTTTGAATCGTGGAAAGCTTAAGGCAATAGCAAAATATGAATTGTTTCTCACTGAGAATTATAATAACCTGAAAATAGGAGGGAATGAATGATTTTAATGTTGGTGCGATTTATCCGCAGAGAAAAATGGTGGTGGTTCAATATATATTTTTTCATTTTTCAGAAGTGTGCCTATAAGCACTCATGGGCCCCTTTGGATTGGGATGTTTGCAAGAAAATGAGGATTGCCTAATTGCGAGAATTGTGAGTCAGAAAATTGGTATGGTTGTGTTTTGATGCAAGTTTGATTCTAAAAAAATTAAATTGCTTTTGGATTAATAGGTGATTAATTGTACAATCAACATATGGTGATTATATTGGTATCTCAATCCAAACAGTACAACAGCACACTGCAGAGCCAGCACAGTAACACCAATGCTCATGCCAGTTCTATATTTACCAAAATTTAATGCCACATTTATGCAGATAATCAGTTTTAAATGCCAAGGTCATTATAATGAAGAGCGGAGAAATTACTGGACAAAGCCAACTCCCACATCTCATAAACTTTCGATAATATTCAGTGAGGAAGAAAAAAGAAACCATGGCACCATCCAAAATGGAAGGCAACAGCTGCAACAGAGCAGAAGAGCACAAAACAAAAACACAAAGTCCCAGCTCCACTTGAATCTTAACTGCAACACTATTCTGCACAGATCACGCGACGCAGTTGAGCCCCAAGCACCCAAGCCACAAGCTCCTCACAAGCCTCTTCTACAAACCAACACAACAAAGCAACATCACACCAAGAAGAACCAGCACATGCTCAAGAAAAAAACACAAAACAAATGCAAGATCGAAGCAAGGTACCCTCTTGGACTTCTGCCGCAGAAGCTCAGGTGGTATCTCATACAAGTCCTGGTCCACGGCTTTGGACACCCTTGGTCTCTTTGCTGCCCTAAACTCCTCTGCTCCTACTCCATACTCTCCAAATGGGTACAAGTCCATTGCTTCCGAGTAACAGCAGTGAGAAGCAAGAGGAGAAGAGTAGTAGAAGTGGCAAGAGCTGTGACAGGAGAGCATTAAATAGCGGGGTGGGCAGGGAACGAGAAGAAGCAAGTACTTTTTCACTTTTTGCCATTCCTAAAGGCAATACAGTTTCTCTTGCTTTTTCTTGCAGGAGAACAACAGCCTTGAGCTTTGTGAATCATTTGTTTAGTGTTAGGCTTTTTAAGAGGGAAGACAGTGTCATATTATAATGTCATAACTACATTTTCTTGGTTGCTGAGAAATGTATAGGCTCTGAGCTAGCTAAATAGCATTAGCCTCTGCCACAGTTAATGCTCGGGCTTGTGGTCCAGCTCTGCTTGATTCAGTTGTGATTGCAAGCGATATCGATGAAGGTGTCCATGCATTCGATGGTGGTCATATTTGGTTGAGCCATTATTCCATGCACTGAAAGTTGAAGCATCACTCCCCAAAAGAAGAGCGTGGAGTTGAAATTTTGCCTGGATGTCGATGTTGACCAAGAAATTCAAACTGAGTACAGTTTGCGTGATGGTAACACATAAGAAGATATGGTGCAGGTACAAGGAGGAAAGAAGCAGCTGGACATGCCGCTGGGTTCAGAATCTTCAGATCTTTGTGAAAGACGAAGGGCTATCTGCAGCTAGTAAGCAGAGGTTAGGCTTCTAAAAGAGTTACGTTTTTTCTGAGCCGAAGCCGAAGCCGAAGAGGTGGTGGGGAGGACAATTTTGGACTGGTGTGAGCTTTGCACGGAAGACCGAGATGAGTTGCTACCGGGTCAAAAAAGAGCTAAAATCCGGGCGGCGACTTGTCAGCACATTTCCGCCCCCTCGCACGGATCCCTCTGCTTCCCCAAGCGTTCGGGCTTGGCCTTTGGATGCGTACAAATAGAGCCTGAAAGGGCCAAAAAGCCCTTGTTTTCTTGGATTTTTTTTTTATATAAAAACTCGACAAAAATTTAAATTATTGATATTGATACAATTTAGGATCTAAAGACCATATCCGATTTATTCATCTCCACCGCTCAATCTGTCATTCGATCATCAATATTGAATAAAACGCGCAACCGCTTTGGAAATTTGACTCAAAGAGTAATTATGGGCCAACCGGCGGCCCGTGGGACGAAGGAGCCCATGAACTGCTGACGGATCATTAGGGCCTGTTTGTTTCAATTCCCTTTCCCCGGAAACGGGGGAATTGAGGGAATTGGGAGCCCAATTCCCTCAATTCCCTTGTTTGTTTCAATTCCAGAAGCCCGGAATCGAGGGAATCAGCAGATTCCCAATTCCCTCGATTCCTCCTTTCATTTCCTCTCGAAAACGACGGGAAATCGTGATTTCCCGTGTTTTCCCGATCTCGTCTCTCTGGCCTTTCGTCCCCGATTTCGAACGAAAATTTCAGATCGAGGTCGTCTTCCCCGATCTCATCTTCACGAAAATTTCAGATCGAGGTCGTCTTCCGTCTCTCGTCTTCCCGATTTTCCCCGAGCTCGTCTTCACGACCGCTGCTCCGGATCGTTCCCCGAGCTCGTCTTCACGACCGCTGCTCCGGATCGTTCCCCGATCTCGTCTTCTCGACCACTGCTCCGGATCGTCTTCCCGATCTTCCCCGATCTTGTCTTCACGACCGCTGCTCCGGATCGTTCTCCGATCTCGTCTTCTCGACCGCTGCTCCGGATTGTGTTCCCGATCTTCCCCAATCTCGTCTTCACGAGCTTCCCGATCTCGTCTTCCCGACGGCCATCCCGACCGTAAAAAAAATTAATTTTTAAAATTATTTCAATAATTTTAAAAATTAAAATATTTTCTTAATCAAATTACTTAAATATTAATTATTTTCAAAAAAAAATAATTATATATTTTTTATGTTTATTTAACATTATTTTAGAAGATAATGAAAAAATTATATTAAATAAATCTATAATTGATTATAATAAGTTATTTACATAGTCTATTTTTTAAAATTTTTTAAAATATTTATTACTTTTTAATTATTTTTATATATTTCTCAATTCTCTACAGTACAAAATCATACAAACACAAGAATTCAACAACTTATGGAATTGATCAATTCCATTTGTCAACCAAACAACGGAAAGGAATTGACCAATTCCCAATTCCCTACAGTAAATACTCATCCAAACACAGGAATTATCCAATTCCTTCAATTCCCTCAATTCCTCCGAATCACTTAATTCCCTCAATTCCATAATTTCTTTCCCCGGAATTGAACCAAACGGGCCCTTAGATTCATTACTTGTTTCTAGAAAAGCTTTTGACTTTGAAGAAAGGTCAAAAAAAAAAAAAAAAAAAAAAAGAAGAAGAAGAAAAGAAGAAGATGATATTGTTTGATCATCAAAAGTGGTCCAAAACCAAAAGGCACGACATTTTTTTGCAAGGCCAATAAATAAGATAAAAGTCGGCCGAAAGTGGGACGACATGTTTTTTTCCATGGTCGCGGCCACATCGCATTTGCACCTCAGCCGGCCAAATCCAATGGACCAAAGCCCAAAATTGTCCGACCGGTCCTTCCGCGGACTGTTCCTGTTCAGTCCGATCATTATTATTGTAAACCAGATTTGAGATTTGATTGGTTCGTCCAAAATTTTGAATTTTTTAAAAGAGAGAACATTTCAGAATTTTGATTTCAATGTTCGCCTAATCCAACTTTAAAAGAAGCCTTCTTAAAAAAAGTTCCAACAATTATGAATTTAAATGTCAAGATTTCGAATCTTTAAATTTCGATCCAGATTAACAAGAAATGGGAGTTAAATTAGCCCCGATTCGGCTGCCTGATTGACCCTGACGCCGGCCCCACAGCTGATCTGTCACGCACGCCAGACATCTCGCAATCCAAATACTCCGAAAACTGCTATCTCCACGAACCCTTCCACGACATCCTAAAACCACAAACCTCCATGACAAACCCTTCTCCTTCTTCCGCTGTCCGTACAAAGATTCGTCTATTCACGAGTCGCCCCTACTAAACCTCTAACCGGCGGTCCCGCGCCAAGTCAGCATCGCGAGGGGCCTTTCACCGTCTGCGCGACCCTCACCGCTAGTCCACCACCGGCCCTCGCGTCAGTCATTACCTGGCACGGGTCCCACCTGCCGCAATCTTTCCAGGCTTGAAAAGCCCGTCCACCGAATCCTCACCCAACCAAATCCTGCCACGTGAAAAGAGGTCGACCCGAGCGTCGCCATAGTGAAGTCATGTTAGCCGGCCAATCCGCGCCCCGAGATCTATTTGTAGCATTTGTTTAGTCAGCACCACGTGGCATCGTGTCGGCTAAAAGATTCTGGCGCGCACATATAATTAGCCACGCAGCCCACTACCAGCTGGTTCATATTCTCTCTGTTCTTCTTTTCTGTTTGCTGCGTCTAATTCTCAACTACTTCTCCCATGGCTTCCATCGAGGTAATTAACATGTTTTGGTAACCATTAAGTTTGAAATCATTACTATTTAACATTATTTAGCAGAAGCTGCGTGCCAATCCGATTAATTCTGATGATCTCGTTTGCTAGTCGGGGTTATTGCACGCATTATGTTTGATGTTTGAGCTCCATGCAGGTGGACACAGCACCAGTCGTGGATGTGAAAACAACCACCACCGTAGAAGAATCGCCGGCAGTTGTAGAGGCAGAAGCACTGTCAGCACCAGCAGAGGCTGAGGCTCCTGCAGCATCTGTGGAGGTCGAAAAACCTGTGTTTAAGGCAGAGGAAACGCTAGCTGAGGTTGAGGCAGAGGAAACAACAGCCGTCCCCGTGGTTGAGGCAGAGGAAACACCAGCCCACCCGGTGGCTGAGGAAGAGGAAACACCAGCCGAGCCTGTGGCTGAGGTTGAAGAAACACCCAAGGAAGAGGAGAAGAAGGTAATAGAGCCAGAGGTGGATGCCGAGGAGAAGCCAGTAGAGGAACCTGCTGGCGAGGCCACGGTGGAGGCTGCACCAGCTGTTGTGGAGTTTGCGGAGCCGACAGAGGCGGCGGCGCCTGCTGTGGAGGAAGTTGGAACCCCTGCTGCTGCCAAAGAAGAGGCGGCACTGGCTTCTGCGGGGGAAGCCAAGGCTGAAGAGAAGCCTGCTGCCTCCGAGTGAAGAAAGAATGAGAGCTTTAATAAGGTATTGAGATTTGGGGATGCCATTGGTGATTACATGTGGATTATTATTAGGTATTGTTAATAAGAATAAAAATGGTCATGAGATGGCAGACATGGGTGCGAGTTTCTCTCTGTTGGGTGTGGTGTATTAGTGAGATTTACGAGGGGGTTTGTTTATTGCCGTTGGGCTTTGAGTCTGTCTTGCAATCTTTGCTGAGTTTCTCATGGCTAGCACTTGTGTGAGCCCTTCTTTAAGATGTAGCCGTTTTTCATTGCCAAGGAGCATTCTGATTGATCAAGCTTGTGCTTAGCTTCTGTTTTTGGTTTTGTCTTTTTAGGAGGCACATTTTCATTTAAAAGTTTTTTTTATTTGTATATTTCTATTTATTTTTTGTTTGGAGCTTTAACCATTTTTTTTTCTTTCTTTAGGAAAAGTATTAAATAGGGCTATGATATGAAATTGTTGAGAAATAGCAGAATTGTATTGATTTCATAATATTACTATTTTTGATGTATCTTGATGTACTGGAAAACTAGAAAATACTTACAGAAAAGATAGAAGACGAATCAAATCTGCAGATGATATTCTTCAGCCTCCAGTTGTCACAACACTATTCATACAGTTCGGAGTCTTGCCAATGAAATAAACCCATAACTACTACTCGAAAGAAAAAAAGAAAGGTTCAATCGGTGAATTTCCAAGACTACTCGATTTCTTCGCACATAGTACAAAGCATTATACATATTTGTTCCGCATCATTATTTAGTATTAACATCGGAACACAAACAGCTCACAAAACACGAGCAACTAAACACTTGGAAGTTGGAACTTACAGCTCAGACTAGCAATCCGATGGCGGAGTAAGGTTGCACTTCCCCGGTAGCTGCATGGCGAGGTCCGGGTCGATGCCCAAGGCAGGCAGAAGCAGCGAGTGCCGGTACGAGCAGAGGCACGAGAGGTCGGCGTCGCGTAAAGCCCAGCAGCATTCGTCGGAAGGCTCCTTTGGCGCCGGACTGCTCACTGCTGCCTTGCAGGCCTCGAGGCCATCCCGTGTCATGTTACAAATACCATCATCAGCCGCTGTAAGAACACTCGTGCTGGAGAACAGTAACAACAACAGCGCAAACGGTCTGTACAACTCCATTGCAGGCTACAGATGATAAATTGGAGAAGAAGAAGAAACTATATTTATGGCGTTTGCATCAGCCACAAGTTTGGTGCCCGTGAGTTTGTTTGGCGGGATGTTGGATCACGGGTTGAGTTGATTGGTGGCAACTGGGAGTTTCTAATTCTTTTGGATTGTTTTATTTGGTTGGATTAATTGTGGGGAATGGAATTTATCTTAGCCTAATCATTATCAAGATAGACATGAAATTCTTCTACCTCATCGCAATTAGCATGGAAAAGACGGGATATCTTAGAATGCTCTTTGCAGCACACCAGACCAAACCCTACAAAATTCATATACAATTATAAGATTTGTTATAATTTTCAAAGAAGATTACAAAATTCTCATCATCAAGTTCTCCACTATTTTTTACTTTTAAAAAACTTATCAAAATTATTTTTTTTCAACTTAGGCAGACGGATCATGAGATTCGAGGCACATACAAATGGAAGTAGTGTAGGATTATCCCATGATGCATGATCAAATTGTCACATGCCACGTGCAATCCGACAAGTCATTTGTCCCTCGATTCCCAAAAACTCATAATAAATCAGGAATAATACAAGACTGAACACCGGTCCAAATGGCTACAAGTATGCACCACATCCAAGTCCCTCCCGTGAACCCAAACGCTTCCATCCTCCTACTCACGGGCTCCAAATTGAACTCCCAATGGCCCGGGCAGGCCCACCCTGAACCAAACAATTTCCAACCACAAATTGGGCCGGGTCCAGCCCGTCCGAACCGCTCTACCTCTATATAAGCACCGTCAGCCCACAGCTTTTCCCACAAACACGAAGCACTGCAAAACTAAAATGGCGACTTCCACCATGCTCGCCATCCTCCTCGCCCTCCTCGTGTTGCTCCCGGCGAGCTCGGCCCAGATCCGGTGCAACATGAACTGGTATGGCATGATGGCCTGCATGCCGGCCATCAAAAACGGCACCGACCCCGCGAAGCCTGCGCCTCCCGCATGCTGCGCGGCGCTTGCTGGCGCGGACATCCCCTGCCTCTGCTCCTACAAGGATGACCCCAGGCTGGCCTCCTTCGGAATCGACCCCGCGCTCGCCATCAAGCTCCCGACCAAGTGCAACCCCGGGTCCAAGGGGGACCCCTGCAAGTGAGCGCTATGGTTTCTGCATGGTAGCCTTTTGATATCGTTGATTTGATTTGTGTCAGTGTTGTTGTTGTTGCTGCTGTTGCTGTGTGGTTTGCTGAAGTGTTCTGGCTTTCTGTTTCTGTTTCTGGTTAAAACTTAAGAATTGTGTTTGATCTTGATGGTGTTCTTTTTTTAAGTTGTTCTTCCACTTTAAAATAAAGAAAGAAGTTTTGCATGTCGTTGATTTGATTTGTGTCAGTGTTGTTGTTGTTGCTGCTGTTGCTATGTGGTTTGCTGAAGTGTTCTGGCTTTCTGTTTCTGTTTCTGGTTAAAACTTAAGAATTGTGTTTGATCATGATGGTGTTCTTTTTTTAAGTTGTTCTTCCACTTTAAAATAAAGAAGTTTTGCATGTTCTTGGTTTGATCTTGATGGGAGGCGAAAACGTGATAATCATGATTAAACCAACTAGCAATTTTTATGTTTCTTGATCGCTGTATTCGTTAATATTGACCCAAACAGTTCTTAGATGTAAAAGAGACCTAGGGTTAAGTGGTTTACCATAGTCAAATTAAATCGTAACGGACACTTTTAGATTAGTAGCTAACCCCGGATTAGTAGGGGTAAGATGATGGAATCAGCTTCATTTTAACTCTTTGATTAGGTTAACCATCTTCGTTAAGTAAATATTGAGTTGGTTTGTTAACCCTGATTAACAAACCAGTCCTCGTGTAAATCATCCAAACGACACGTGTCACAAGGATGGCCCCACTATATTGACTTCTTAATAAACTCTGGATCCGACCGTTACAAGCAAAGAACGTGGCCGAAATCCAGTCCACGAACGCCACGTAGGAAAATATCGGACCCACCATCCCGACAACCTCCGACCGCGCGAACCCAACTTTTGCAATTAATCCACAATTTCAAACGCATTATCCGGAACGGTAGGTTGTCGCTCGGTTGCTCTTTTGACAACGTGGCGTCTTATCATTCGCTTTTCCAACTTGGTCTGCTAGTATGACGAACGGTTGGGATGCTTCCACGCATGCTTAAACTGTTACGATGTCTCGTCTAGAGGAACATCGAGTGTACAGCGGTACAACGAAGACGGTGAGATTACCGCAGTGGGGACCACGGCGTGAGTGCTGCCAGGACGGCCTCCCTCGAAACCCTAACTCTTTGCTCCGGGAGAGATAAAACGTGACCACCAGGGTGTGCACTATTCGATTTTAATCGAACCGAACCGACCGATAAAAATCGAATAATCAATTCGGTTCGGGTTATTCGGTTCTCGGTTCGGTTTCGGTTTTGAAAAAAAAAAAAATTTAAATTTCGGTTCGGTTTCGGTTTCTGATTTTCGAAAACCGTAAAAACCGAACCGAATCGAATTATATATATACCTATATACTGCGGTTTTGGTTTTGGTTTTGGTTTTGGTCTAATCGGCTCAAACATACCATCTATATAATCTCCGTTTTCAGAGCGGTTCGCCACTTCGCCGACGCCTGCTATTCTGCAGCTGCTAACCCTAACCCTAACCCTCTCGACGCTCTCGCTCTCGCTCTCGCCGCTCTCGCTCTGGCTCTCGCCTCTCTCGCTCTCGCCGCTGCGGACCTGCGGTGCTGCGCCTTCATCCCTCCAGCTTTCGTCCACCCCCGGATCCCCCTCCTCCTCTAAGGACTGAGGCTCTGAGTCCCGACGCGGCGACGCCTCTCTCTGGTCAACGCTCTGAGTTTCAATTTCTCATTTTTCTACGACGGATTAAGCTGCAAGGTGAGGGTATCTAGGGTTGATTTTTTGTGAAATTAAATTAGGGTTTTTTGATTTCATACGATTTTATTATTAATCCTTTCGTCCACGGTCCACCCCCGGACCACCCCCCTCCTCCTCTCCTCTGAGGCTCTGACTCTCAGTCCCGACGCCTCAATATCTCTCTGGTCGCGCTCTGAGCTTCAATCTCTCATTTTTCTACAACGGATTAAGCTGCAAGTTGAGAGTATTTCGGAAATTATGAAATTTAGGGTTGATTTTTTGTGAAATTAAATTAGGGTTTTGTGAAATTAGGGTTCTACAACGGCATCATCGGGATCAAATTGCAAGGTTAGGGTTGAATTTTGTGAAATTAAATTAGGGTTTTTTGATTTCATACAATTTAATATGTAATTCTGTATTTTTCTATTGACAGATGTTGAACTAGGATGACAGTCAGCAGCTTTCAAGTACAAATCCAGTTATTCCAAGTCTAATGCCAATTTCTGCCTCGCAGGAAAGTTCTACGCCTATGTCTATCGAAGTTGCAAATGAGGGCAATGTATCTACGAGCAGTACAAAGCCTCAAATGTCGAGGAAAAGAATGGCAGCACGATCAGCTGTATGGGAGCATTACACAAAGTTCACAGACCCGGACAAGTCAACCAAAGCCAAATGCAACTACTGTGGTAATGAATTCTTGTGTGATTAAAAAAAAAATGGTACTTCTTCTCTTAGACATCACATGAATCAGTGCAAGCGATATCCATATAATGTTGATACACATCAAACACAACTTGCTATGCAACCTATTCAGAAAGAAGTAGCAAATGAGCCTGTGCTAACAAGCTGGAAGTTTGATCAAGAAAAAATTAGAAAAGCACTGGCACACATGATTGTTATAGATGAACTGCCTTTTAGCTTTGTGCAACATGAAAGCTTTCAATATTTTATGTCTCAAGTTTGTCCTAGATTTCGAATATCTTCACGTTGGACTATGACTAGAGACTGTTTTCAACTCTACCATGATGAAAAGGTAAAGTTGAAACAGTATTTCAGAGAGTCCAAATAGAGAGTTTGTTTGACCACTGATACTTGGACCTCAATTCAAAACATAAACTATATGTGTATCACAGCACATTACATTGATATTGATTGGAACTTGAAGAAAAAGCTTTTGAATTTTTGCAAGATTACAAGTCATAAGGGTGAAGTTATAGGAAAACTAATTGAAAAATACCTCTCTGAATGGGGAATTGATAGTGTTTTGACTGTTACTGTTAATAATGCCTCTTCAAATGATACTGCTATTTTCTATTTGAAGAAAATATTTTTGAATTGGGGCACTTGTTTGGCACAAAAAAAATATATTCATATGCGTTGCATAGCACATATCATTAATCTTGTGGTGAAAGATGGTTTGAAAGAGATTGTAGATTCCATTGCTCGGGTTAGATCTGCTGTTAAATATGTGAGATATTCTCCAGCAAGATGGCAGAGGTTCAAAGAATGTGTGGAAATTGAAAAAATTGAAAACAGGAAATGTTTTTGTTTAGATGTATCCATAAGGTGGAATTTCACCTATATGATGCTTGAAGCAGCTCAAACTTTTGAGAGGGCTTTTGAAAAATTTGAAGAGGAAGATAGCAATTTTCGTCATGAGCTTAATAATGAAGATGGAACTCCTCTGTCTTTTGACTGGCAGAATGTTAGGCGACTTATTACATTCTTAGAGCATTTCTATGAGTTGACTTTTAGAGTTTCTGGCTCTATGTATGTTACAAGTAATTTATTTTTTGATGAAATTTGTCAAGTTAACCTTCTTTTGAATCTGTGGAAGGTCAGCGGTGATACAAAAATCCAAGAAATGGCTGCTGTGATGAAAGACAAATATGACAAGTATTGGGGTGAGCCAGAGAAGATTAATATGCTTCTCTTTGTTCCTGTTGTCTTTGATCCAAGATGCAAGTTAGAATATGTTGAGTTTGGAGTTGAAAAAATGTATGAAGGTGAAAGAGGTGTTATGATGAGGAGAAGGTTGCATGAAGTTGTATATGATTTGTTCAAAGAGTACATAATGTGACTACAGCCGGGAGGAATGCCATCTGGTAAAGGATCAAGTATGCGAAAGTAATCAGGTAAGTACATCTTAAGCAGTCTATTTGCTGAGCATAGAAAAAGTTTCATGGGTGATGAAATGAAGTCTGAGATAGACAAGTATTTATTAGAGGATCTTGAAAAAAATGAGCCAAACTTTGATGTTCTGGGCTTCTGGAAAGTGAATAGCTGCAGATTTCCTATTTTGTCACACATGGCTCGTGATATGTTAGCTATACCTATCTCTACAGTGGCCTCTGAATCAGCTTTTAGTACAGGAGGGCGCGTACTTGATCATTTTCGTAGCTCTTTGACTCCTACACTAGTACAAGCTCTCATTTGCACTCAAGATTGGATTAAAAATTCAAAAACAGAAATCAATGTTGAGGAAAGTTTGGAAGAACTTGAAAAGATTCAAGAGGGTAAGATTTGCATTGCTAATATTTTTATTATTGTATTGTATATTTCTTTATTATGATCAGATAATCATTGATTGATTTTTTTATTTCAGAGTTGATAAAAATGAAATTGGATGTCGCAACCGTTGAATTTTGAAAAGTCATCTTAAGGTTTGAATATGTTTACTTATTTTTTATGCATTTCTGTTCATGTTCCTAACTTTCTATGGTCATCTCTTGCAGATTCATTCTTATATATCCTTATCATTCATCTGCATCGCAGCATCAGTGCATGTGTGAAGTTATAATCTTACTGTCCTTAGTTCTTTACCCAGTTACCTACTTACCTGATATTTTCTTAATTGCTTTTACTGTGATGATATTTTACTATGTTTTTTAAGTTCAACAGTATGATCCAACTATCGAGGGATAGGTATGTATCCAACTATTATTTTGTAGGAGCAGCCGAGCAGGTTGATGCCTGAGGGGAGACATCTTCGTTTTTGATGATGCATCAAAGCCATCTGAGCCTCTTGAATTTTTGCTTTTATTTGAGGTTTTTTTTGTCTTTGGTGTTTTGATGCGGAGGTGTTCCAATGGTCCCCTACTCTGGTTCGGTTCGGTTCAGTTCGGTTCGGTTCGGTTTTAACCGAATGCACACCCCTACTTGTAGCAATGGCATGGTTGTTTGGATGGCCTGTGAAGGCAACCACTACCTACCATTCACTCACGGGGACAGCCAGAGAGGGATGCTGGGTATGACGGTATAAGGCGAATATGACAGTATGACCCTCTTGGAATTGTTTTATGGTTTTTTTAATGATATTTGTTGAATTTTTCATAAGCTGTTTGAGGCGATGAAAATGTTGAATCATTGGCTCATTGCCATATGCTATGCTCGCATATGGGCAATTGACTGATTGGACGATTGTCTCATTCTTTGACTTCACCCTAGTAATGTTATGCTGCTTAGAAGTTGAAACTTCTGGTTCTGGGCCTTCTGAGTTCTGGCTTCTATTTTGTTACTTCTGTACACAGGACTACAGGAGATTTCTCAAGCTTTTCTTAATGGATCATTTGGCATGATATAATCATGCTGCTCCTGCTGCTGCTGCTCCTAGCCTCCTGCTGTGTTGCTCCTGCTGCTGCTGCTGCTCCTACTGTATTGCTCACTTGCTCCTGCTGCTGCTTCTCCTAGCCTCCTGCTGTGTTGCTCCTGTTGTGTTGCTCCTGCTGCTGCTGCTCCTGCTGTGTTGCTCACTTGCTCCTGCTATGCTGCTTCTAGCCTCCTGCTGCTCCTGCTGTGTTGCTCACTTGCTCTTGCTGTGTTGCTCCAGCTGCTGCCTGCTGCTGCTCCTAGCCTCCTGCTGTGTTGCTCCTGCTGTTGAAGTATTTTGCAGCTCAGCCTGCTCCTAGCCTCCTGCTGTGCTGCTGCTGCAACTTGAAGACTTAGATTCACTTGAAGTATAATGTATATTTTGTACTAAATTTTTTTCCCCCTTAATCCCTTATGCAAATGACCAGATTCAAACCCTGTCAATTTTGGTTTTGCAATTCGGTTATAACCGAACCGAACCGAAATATTTCGGTTCGTTTCAGTTCGGTTCGGTTTTAACCGAATGCACACCCCTAGTAACCACTGCAAGAAACAAAAGCTACCCAATATTCCACAGTTACCCTTGCCTTTACTGTGGTATTAAGCCTAGCTGCCTGAAATTTTGGATTATTTAATGAAGTCTATGCATAAAACACCGGGGGTCGGTTGTTTTCAGATCAATGTCAAGATCCTCCCGGATTGATAGATTTATCATTTAAATATCAAAAATTTAATTAAATTAATATTATATAATTTAATTAAATATTAAATAAAAAATAACTAAAATGTCCTCGGACGCCAGAGGCTGACGCGAGCTCCCTGCACGCGTTCGCCCAGCCAGCTCCCCACTCTAGCTCGCCGCTCGAGCTCCCCGCGCGAGCTCGCCCGGCGCACCATACCTCGTCAGAGACGACGAAGTCGACGGCGAGAACGGAGGGATCTTAAAAGGAGAAGCTGAGGGTAAAATAGTCCAGAAAAAATTTGAACCATTTGCTAGTCATATCAATAACCAAACACGATTTTCTTGACCGTATTATCTTTTTACACTTTAGTCCTTCTTTTAATCTTGACATTGACCTTGATCCGGAACCAAACGGCCCCCAGTATTCTGTCAAAAAATAAAAGAAAATTTCTCGAATATTTGGCATTTCACCAAAATGCCCAAAATAACTTCTAGGAGCTTTTGCAAACATCTTTTGGTTTAGGGGCTATTTGGAATAGTACGAATTAGCCGAATTGATTGAATTGGAGTCCAATTTCCTCACTTCAGATGTTTGGAAGTCAATATGAAATCCAAAATTAGGTGAATTCACAATTTCAATAATTCTGAATTATTGATTTGAATTCCGGTCTGTGAAATAAGAAATTCGCAATATGGACCGGAATTGGGTAAATCCCACCAAAATCGAGAATTCTCACCTTGATTCCAGCCTTCGTTCCCATCACCATCCCGAGCGAGTCCGTCTCCATCCCCGGCAACGTGTTGTCTTCATCACTATGTTCCCTGCTTTGCTGTGCTATGTTTACCGCTCATCATCGTCCCCAGCAACGATTGTCTTCTCTATCTCCGTCCCGAGCTACTCTGCAGTGTTATCTTCACTGTGCGTCACCGTCCCCGGCAGCGTGTTGTCTTCACCGCTTCATTCCCTGCTCTGTTGTGTTGTCTTCACCGTGCATCACCGTCTCCGGCAGCCATCATCTTCTCTATCTCCGTCCCAAGCTGCTCTATTGTGTTGTCTTCACCGCGCATCACTGTCCTCGATAGCGATTGTCTTCACTGCTCCGTCCCGAACTACTCTACTATGCAGTCTTCACCGTGCGTCACCGTCCCCGGCAGCGATCGTCTTCTTTGTCTCCATCCTGAGCTGCTCTGCTATGTTGTCTTCATCGCGTGTCACCGTCCCAAGCAACGATCGTCTTCTCCGTCTCCGTCCCGAGTTGCTCTGCTGTGTTGTCTTCACCGCGCATCACCGTCCCCGGCAGTGATCATCTTCACTGCTTCGTCCCGAGCTGCTCTGTTGTACTGTCTTCACCGCGCATCACCGTCCCGGCAGCAATCGTCTTCTCCGTCTCCGCCTCCAGTTAGATTCAATTCATTTTAGCATTGTGAATTCGTATATATTTAGTTTCGGCCGGTCCTGAACCAAAACCCTATTTTGGGTTTTGGTTAGAGTTTACTGTTCATTACTGCTCATCTTCACCAACGAGTGCGCACAGGCGAGCGCGCTGACGGGAGCTCGCCGGGCTCGCGCCGGAGGGGGGGGGGACCTCGCGCCGGCTTCCTGTCCAAGCCCAAGGGCCCTGCCCACTCGCTATTCTGTCGCCGCTCTCTCGCCTATCTTGCTCCCTCACCGACCTAACCCGTATTCCCGCAAGCTGAGGTCGGTCTTACACTAGGGCCAGCACTATCGCCAATTTGATTTCGACGTCTTTATCGGTTTCTATCAGATACTGTTCACATACATAATATTATTCACGTAATTACTCATTATTTTTAAAATTTTTTAAACATATGATAATTTTTTACTTTGAAGTTAAAAAATAATTAAAATAAAGTTAAATTTTAGTCAAAATATAATTAATAAAAAAAATATTTTGGTTGAAACTGAAATGAAAATGATTTTGATTGAAACACGTTGATTTTTTTGTTTACGTGTATGCGTGCATGATCGTTCCACCGAAAGTAAAGGCAAAAAAAATTTGTGTCGGTCTTACCCCCATGTGAATCGTTGTCACGAGATTGCGCAGAGTTAGTTATTCTCGTATGTCTATAAATATTCATCTAAATCGTTCAGATACTGAATTAATAATTCCACATCCAGATGTTTTAAACTCAACTGATGATGATGATAATTAATTGTATTACATTATATTTAATAAATTATGTATATATCAATTATATTTTAATAATAAGTTAAATTTGCTTATGTTAATTTTTATTTTTTTAATCATATTCATATTATTTCTCATATATTTTTTTATATAGTAATATATAAAAACAGTGGTTAACTATCAAAATTAATTTTAATTAATTAAAATAATATTTATATTGTGATAGAATTAATTATAAATTCTTTCATAATTTTTAAATTTTTATAAAAAAATTTTCAAAATTTTATCGTATTTTTAATTTAAAGTCAAAGTACAGTCAAAATATAGTTAAACTGTAATCAACATACAATTAATAATTAAAAAAATCAACGTGCTCCTCAACAAGGTTCACTTAATGCTATCAATCAGTGTCTTACCATAATTTTCCCTGAACATTTCGCACAGTGTGATATTTATTTCTAATGGGTTATTGAACCACTTTTACTATGTGTTGTCAATCAATATGGTTATCATTTTTATTTTGAACTTTCGATGTATGGTTATACTTCAGAACCGCTGCCACGAGATCGCGCAGAGCTAGTTATTCTGGCTCATATGCCTACAAATGCTCGTGCAGATCATCCGGGTACTGAATTTGTAATTCCACACCCAGATGTTCTAAATTCAACTGATGATGATTATGATGATTTGTTGTATTATCTTAGAATTTATAAATTATGTATGTGTGAAGTACATTTTAATGAAAAGTTAAATGTGCTTATGTTAATTTTTAACTTTTAATCATATTCATATTATTTTTTGTATGCTTTTTAATACACTAATATATATTAAAAGTAAACTATATCAGTGACTAACTATCAAAATTAATATTAATTAACTAAAATAATGTTTAATATTATGGTAAAATTAAATAAAAATTTATTCCTAATTTTTCAAAATTTTTCAAATTTTTTCAATATTTTATCGTATTTTTAATTTGAAGTCAAAGTACAGTCAAAATATAGTCAAACTCTGGTCAACACCCAGTTAATAATTTTAAAAAATCTTTCAGCCGAAACTGAAATAGCCGAAACTGATACCGAAACGGCCGAAATGTATCAGTTTCGCTAAGTCCCGAAGCCGAAACCGAAACCGCACCTAAAATCTTGGTTTTAACTTAATTATGTCTTTAACTCCTAATATATAATGTTTTTTTTTTACTTGATATAAATTCGATAATAAGCATGTATATATTGAACTTAAATTTATTATTGTTCAGTAATTTCGATCGATGGATGATGACGAGGACTTAGAATTACTAAACATTCAAGCTGGTGGCTTTACTATTATCGTAGTTATGTATATCATAATTTAATTATTGACGAGAAGAAAAAAGCTCATTTATGTATTAAATTGATTGTCAATAGAAAGATGCTTAGTAGATGTGTGTTTGAGCATATGCTACGTAGTAGGAGAAGTAACTGTTGAGAGTACTTGAGGATGGATCTTACGGTATTTTTAAATTTGGCCGATATATTAGGGGACCGTAATCTTCTGCGTGACACACGATATATAACTTTTGAGGAACAACTTGCAATATTTTTACATTATATTGGTTTTCATTCAAGGAACAGGAGTATGAAGATAGTGTTCCTGTATTCGGGTGAGATAATTAGTCGATATTTTAAAATGTGCTTGCGAGCTATATGTGAAATTCGAGATGAATTCATGTCTCAAACAGTCTCCTCGACCAATACAATAATTCTGGATAATATTACTATCCATGGTTCAAGTTATGTTATTGATAATGGTTTATTTCTGTCAAAAATGAAATATATGTTTTATTTTTACTATTTATATCATGTAGGATTGCATTGGTTTGATTGATGGAACGCATATTCATGCAAAAGTTTCATTTGACATGGTTGCACATTTTCGAAGGCGTAAATGTATCACACAAAATGTACTAGCAATAATTAACGTTGAACTTAGATTTCTTTATGTTTTGGTTGGTTGGGAGGGATCGGCGAATGATTTCACTGTTCTGAAAGATGCTATTACCTGACCTACGCCCAGTGGACTAAGACAAATAGAATGTAAGATTTGTAAGTTATAAATAGTTTGACATTTGACTAGATTTTATTTTGATCGTATTATGTTGGTTTCAAACAAATACTATATTGTCAATACCGGCTATACGACAATAGCTGGTTTTATAGCACCATATAGAGGTGTCAGGTATCATATGAAAGAACATGTCGAACGTACACCAAAAAATACAAAGGAGTTATTTAATTACCAATATACGTTATTAAGGTCCAAAATTGAACGTGCTTTTGGTATATTGAAGAACCGATTCATCATACTCGCTAAGACTCCATTTTTTCTATTCAGCACTCAGGTTGATTTGGTTTTGGCATGCTGTGTCTTACACAACTACATCCTTATAGTTGATCCTTATGATGAATTGTTGAATAAGAAATTTGTAGAATCGAAGTCAGATGAAGACGAAGAAAGTTTTGATGAAGAAGAGGAGCCGTTGTATACAGGTTCCACCCTCAGGAAGCAACAAGAAGAGAACTAGAAGTAAATTCAATTAAGGGATCAATTAGCCATTGAGATGTAGGAGGATTACAATAATAACTAGACTTCTTCTTTGTGTGAACATGTGTTTTACTATATTATCTGTGTTTTAAACTTTCTATATGAGTTATTTGACACTTGCTTATTGACTGTTATTAGTATAACTGTTTGTTATAATTCTATATATTTTTATTTGCTGAAAAGTTTTTTTTTTTTGTAAGGGATGGAGTTTTTCAATCTTGAAGATGTTGATTCTCAGTCGATGACTGGCTCAATGAGTCAATAATTGAGTCTTGTTATTGCTGAAACACAAAAAAATGTAAAAGAAATCCAGAAAGTAAAATCATCAAGGACACATAAATCTCACAAGATTTGGTCAAAGAGAAAATCTCAGTTTTTTATTAGATTCGTTATCAAGCAAGTGCATACCAGGCCAAAGTAGGATAAGGGTTTCAAGCAGCCCGTGTTCGTGGCAGCTGTTACTGCTATTAATGCCCAATTCAATAGTAATTTTACTGCTGATAATATTGATGGTCATTATAGAATCTTGAAGAAACATGCAGCGATAATCATCAAGTTAAGGGACTACAGCGGGATGAATTAGAATGATATTGATAAGATGATCACTGTCATTGGGCAAGTATATCTCGACATCAAAAGTGTAAGTCAAATTAAAATTTTATTTTATAAAATTACAAATTTATTTTTGAAATATTATATATTTATATATTTGACCAAAATAAATTATGCAGAAGGTTAAAGACTTTGATCAATTTCTAAACAAGCCAATTCCATTGTATAATGAGTTGTTCCTTATATGTGGAACGGATTTTGCTGGTAATATGGCAAAATCATGCTACAATGATTTTTGAGGGGACCGAGGTAGAAATGTAGAGGTGGAAGAGCAACAAACAACAGGGGATGAAGATTCTGATGCTCCTGGTGGTTCTAGGCAAAGCATATACACATCTCGGGCAGAAAATAATGTCGCAACTAACTCTAAAGGCAATGCACAAGCAACTAGTTCTCGTAATAGCTCACACCGGCTTCGTGCTCGAGGCTGCACTCTCATCAGACTAGCCCCTACATGCTCGCCAGCTTGCCGCCGCTCCCTTGCCCGTCTCGCGCCTTTGCTAGCCTAGCCCCTGCTCCCGCGAATTAGGGCCGACCTAACACCCGTGCCAGCACCGTCGCCAGCCCAGTTTCGACACCCTCGCCGGTCTTTGCCAGATACTGTTCATGTGCATGAGACTATTCATGTAATTGTTCATTATTTTAAAAAATTTTAAACATGTTATAATTTTTTTATTTGAAGTTAAAAAATAATTAAAATAAAGTTAAATTTTGGTCAAAATATAATTAATAAATAAAAAAATTTTTGGTCGAAATTGAAATGGAGATTATTTTGATCGAAACGCGTTGATTTTTCTGTTCACGTGCATGCGTGCATGACCGTTCCATCGAAAGTAAAGCCAAAAAAAATTTGTGTCGGTCTCATCCCCATGTTAATCGCTGTCACAAGATCGCGCAAAATTAGTTATTTTGGCTCATATATTTATAAATGTTCGTCTGAATTATTTAGGTACTGAATTCATAATTCCACATCCAGATGTTTCAAATTCAACGTAGGATGATTATGATGATGATGATGATTAGTTGTATTACGTTATAATTAATAAATTATGTATGTGTCAAGTATATTTTAATAATAAGTTAAATTTACTTATATTATTTTGTAACTTTTTAATCATATTCATATTATTTATCGTATATTTTTTATATAGTAATATATAAAAACAGTGGTTAATTATAAAAATTAATTTTAATTAATTAAAATAATATTTAATATTATGGTAAAAATAATTATAAATTATTTTATAATTATTAAATTTTTATAAATTTTTTTTATAGTTTTATGGTATTTTTAATTTAAAATTAAAATATAATCAAAATATAAAAAATTTTGATCAGTACATAATTAATAATTAAAAAAAATCTTTCAATTAAAACCGAGCGGTTGAAACGGTGGAAACCGATCGATTTCGGCTACCGTTGAAATCGAAATCGAAACGAGATTTAAAACCTTTACTTAATTGAGCCGGTAATCAGACTCGGCTCCACGGGATGTAAATATTGGTCAACGAAGTACCAGTTGCCCTACTGGCTCCTGTGGCATCCTACTATTGGAGGGTTCTTTTATGTGGTCTAGTAGGTCGTTGCTATACTATTCTTAGTAAATGAGCCCAGCCTCTCGGTTTCCGTGCTTGTCAGCCATTTTAAATGCACGCTCCTCATTCAATTTCCGTGATCAAAGATATCTCAATCGGCCCTCGGTCGGGCCGGGCCCTCTTTTTTCTCATAATATAGGGTCAGTTTCGTGTGTGAAACTATGTAAAAAAGCTATTTATAATTGTTATTACCAACTCTTTATTACATTGAAATTTTAATAACCTTGTATGATGCAAAACTGTATAGCATGATCAATTGTTTTGAATAAAAAAATAATAAATCAGTGGATATTCGTGTCGTTGGGTGATGAGATTGGGGCTGAGCTTAAATTTGGCCCGACGCATTGACAGCCCGACAACTCGGGAAATTAAACGGCCATTTTTCATCTCATGCCACGTGTCCTGCGAAGTAATATCAACAGTCGAAAGGAACCGATTAGTAAAAATGAGTGGCACTTTCGTAATTAGCGAGAAAAGCAAGGCCGATGTTTTAAACTGATATAATATTACCACCAAAGCTCTTGTATCGAATCATCTAACCCCTGCGTTGCCTTAAATAGCCCTCCCACCTGCTTCGTCACTCGCTTCGCATTTGTCTGCTCTCGCTCTCTTCGCTCTCATTCTCTTTTCTAGGGTTTCGGTCTTCTTCGACGGCGATGGCGCAGGAGGTCGAGCACCAGAACGGATCGCAGGCTGCGGTAGGCTTCACGGCGCTGAAGCCCCAGGTGGTGCTTCCGGCAGACGAGGCCGTGCAGTTCTACAAGGCCGCGTTCGGCGCCGAGGAGCTCTGTCGCGCCTCTCACCCCAAGCGCAAGGCCGAGCACGAAATCCCTCTGATCCTCTCCGCCGAGCTCAAGATCGGGTCCTCCTCCTTCCTCGTCTTCGACCAGACTGACGACTCGGACTCCACCGTGTAGGTTTCCTTTTCTTCCTTGTCGGATCTTCTTTATTCTGTTTCCTTTGGGTTAGATCTTGGTGTTTGGTGGCTTTGGTGCGGCATTAGGGGGAAGAACGGGGCGATCACGTTCCGTCTGGAGACGGAGAACGTTGAGGAGGCGCTGTCGAGGGCGTTGAAGGCGGGGGCCGTGCAGGAGGGCGAGATTATCGAGGCGGAGGGCGTCTGCGCCGTGGTCGCTAAGGTGAAGGACCCGTTCGGCATCTCCTGGACCATCGCTTCCGCCGGGAAGAAGGCGGCTGACCTGGCGGCCTAGGCGCCGTCGGATGCCGCATCGTGGGTGATTCGGACGGTGCGATGGTGACTCGATCGACCTAACTATCTACTGATATTATCTGTGCCGCTAGTAGTATTAGCTTCTTCCAGTTCTTATTTTGGACCTTTTTTTTGGAAAAAAGCGATGTTTATGAATGGATCTCGTGAATCGTGATGGTTGTCATGTTTTCCGGTTGACGGTGACTGATCCTGACCGGATGGATTTGAAAGAACACGAGCAATGCTTTGTGGTTAACCTACAGCTGCCGGTTGCGCTGTTATTATCTAATCTTCTGGCTGTTAATGCTCTTATCTGCTCGATATTTGTGCCTTGGTTCTAATTCTTAGATGAAGTTTTTGTTTTTCTCAATTTATTACTTATTTATTTTTTCAGTCGGAGATATGCACATCGATACTGACCAGATCTTTTCTAATTGTTACTGGTTTTCTGTCTTAGAGTCATGTTTGCCATTTGTTGGTCTTGATCCTGTGACTCGTTTAAAATTATATTTGATGCTTTTGAGGAAGATTTATATTCTGGCCAACATGAAGGATATCTTGGGGAGGAATAAAGCTCCTAAATTTCTGGTTCTTGTTTCTTTTCCAAGAAGATTTGGATGATGGGTGCATATAATTGAGGCATGGTTGTTGTTGTACTTCATTTATTTCGATGGCAAATTGGGTTAACCTGCTCAATTGGGCTTCAGTGTTTGATACCAATCGTATTCATGTTACATCATTACATTGTATGTTCTGTGCCATGCCTTGTTTCATTTCCTGTATTAGAATTTGAGTAACATTTGTGTTTCATTTCTAGTTTTTGTTTGGTGTCATGTTTACCTGTTGTTATGTATGTCTTGAGTTTGTCTTGGATAGTTCTGATCGTATGGCATGGGACACTTGAACACCACCAACAACAAGCAGGGGCGTCGTTCAAATAGGTAAATCTGAGTAGGACAAAGACCGGGTTTAGTGATAATTGAGCTGGAGTCTAGGATTGAAGTATTTATTTTCTATGTTATTAATTTTTATTTATGCAAAATGTATCAATGGCAACATAATTGATTTGTTGACTGAATTTGGATATTTGAAATTTTGTACGGCTGCTTGCCTACTTAGATTCATTGAGGTTTGGCACGTAGTTGGTGCTGGTGTTGCTGCACTGCTGCATTTTGTTATTAATGCCTTTGCCAGCATTTCTCTAAAAATTAGAATTACATACTTTTTATGATTATAAATTTAGCCCCAATACTATAATTTTAGAAAGTCAAAAAACTTAAATTAGATGAAGCCAATATGGTAGAAACTTCAATTAAACAGGCCACTATATTTTCCATAAAACCATCTTTAGGAATGAAAAGAATATTCAAATGGAACAAATGAAATAACAAATTTACTATCAAAATGCAAATAAAACATGCAACATATTAAAAACTAATTTTTATGTAAAGAAACCCAGATTTGTCAATTAAAGTAAACCCAGATTTGTTTTATAATTTTGATAAAAGTGTTGGGCCTTATTTGCAAAAATCCCTCTTTACTGCCCAAAACCGCCTCCATTTTCTCGAGTTATCCTCCACTCCAAACCCTGCCGAGTTTTCCCAATGCGGTGGACGTTCGTCTTCCCGGCCTCTCTCTCCTATCCTACTCCTCTCGCTCCCACCCCATGCCTTCACCTCCGGCCTCCGCCGACCAATTCCCACATCTCGTTTTTCGGCGACAACCGCCGGCTCTCTACCTCCTTCCCCTGCGCCGCCCACACCACTGCCGCCAGGACCTCCTTCCCGCGCCCCGACAACTCTGACACTTGGGATCCCGACGACTACAAGATCTTCCTCAAGGGCGGCGACCAGGTCACCTCTGTCCTGGAGGAGATGCTCCAGCTGGTATTCCGCCTCCAGAAACTTGTGTTTTTTCTTTTCTACGTTTTAGGTGTTTGATGAAATTCCATGGTGGCGCAGCTCGAGGATATGGAGTTGGACAAGGCGTCGGAGAGGGCTGCGGTGGAGCTGGTGGCGCAAGGGGTGATTGGGAAGCGAGTGGATGAGATGGAGACCGGGTTCATGATAGCGATTGACTACATGATCCAGCTTGCGGATAAGGATGGTGATGACCAGGTTTTAGTTTTCTTTGCGTTGTGCTGTTCTTAACCTGCTTCAATGTTCTGAGTGGAAATTCGCTGAACAATGTGCTATATATGTGCCAACCTGATCTTTTCTATGATCTTTTAATCCTTAAATTACTCCCTTTTTGTAGTTTTTATGTAGTTCAATTTATGCGGATATTTTGTTATGAACAGCGGAAGACCCTTTTGGAGGTGATTAAGCAAACAATCTTGGATCATCTAGCAAAGAAGTGTCCTCCACATGTGAGTTCATACTCCTGAATGTGGTTGGAAAGATGATTTTTGAGTCTGAAAGTTAAGTCGAAGCCTATATAACGAGCTGTATGATTGTGGTTCTAACAGGTTCAGGTGATTGGTCTACTTTGCCGAACTTCTCAGAAGGACAGCAGACATGAATTATTGCGTCGAGTGGCTGCAGGTGGTGGTGTATTCAAAGGTGAAAATGGCACCAAAGTTCATCTTCCAAGGGCAAATCTGAATGATATAGCTAATCAAGCTGATGATTTGGTTGAGGTTTGTCTCAATTATGAAATATGAATACTAAAAGCATCTGTTCTCCTATTTGTAGTCTATGGCTAATTGGAGTACGCAGTACATGTAAAAATTTGAAAATAGACGTACTTTTCATGAACAATTGACATGAGTCTTAAGGTGAGGCACTCTAAGAATTTTGTACAATTCTGTAAAGCTTAAGATCCCTGACAAATTTTGAAGATTTCACTAAGCAGCTAATAGCACAGACCATTTAAGTCCCAATTGCGGAGTGTGATGTGTTTTCTTCAAAAGTTACATAGTTTAGCTTGTTTCCAAAGTTTAGTGAATACATGGAGTCAGCCACGTTGCACAATAAAGGGCAAGAATGTAAGTTTTAGTATATCTGTGGCATGATAAATTTGGTTGCTAGCTGATTCGAGTTTGTGGCTGGATGTGAATTCATTAATAATTAAGCTAATTGATTATTGAATGGGTTCGGTTGATTTCAATTTCTCAATTATGATTTTTATACTGATAACAAGTTACGGAATACCAATGCCATGACTTCTATGCATAATTATGGAAATTTTTTATGAGATATACAGAATATTAGGGGTTCACCAAGCCTTAGAGGCCACTTGGGTTGTGATTAGCAACGTGATCATCATGGTTTTTTTATGAGATGTACAGAATATTAGGGGTTCACCAAGCCTTAGAGGCCACTTGGGTTGTGATTAGCAACGTGATCATCATGATTTTTTTATGAGATGTACCGAATATTAGGGGTTCACCAAGCCTTAGAGGCCGCTTGGGTTGTGATTAGCAATGTGATCATCATAATCACCTTATTCTACTTGTTCAAACTTGTTAAATTTCTACGATTGAACTTACATAGAAAAACAATCATAACAATTTGGAAAATTCATCAAGTTAAAATCTCATCATGACTCACTAAGCTCACCTTAATTACTTATCACAATCATTACATAATCATCACAATCCAAATGGGCCCTTAATTTCTAATGTTCTTTTGTTTAAAGTGATGGATCAGTTGAAACTTACTCATATTGCTTCTCTCTCTATAGACAATGGAAGCGAGGCCTGCTGTTCCTGATAGAAAACTGCTTGCAAGGCTTGTTTTGATCAGAGAGGAAGCTCGAGATATGATGGGTGGTGGCTTATTAGATGAAAGAAATAACCGTGGTCTAACTACACTGCCAGAAGCTGAGGTCCATTGCTTGTTACCTTTTTGTTCTCTTTGTATCTCAATACTGGTCCCCATTTGTTTAGTAAAAGTTTCTTTATGGTTTACTTTTCTTGATTATTTATTCTTTTATTTTGATGTCTAACCTAGTGTGCCGTAGCTATTATGGATGCTTGGATAGTCAAGCTCCTCCAAATAGATGTTTCATTGTTTTGTGTTTTGACAAACATTGCTCAGATTATCAATCTTCTAATGGATAGAAGTTAGAAGGTTTACCGTCTTGTTCCAAAATAATCCTACTCAGTTGAGTTGCAACTATCTGCAGCTTCATAATTTTCACCTGCAAGCTGTTTTTTTTTCAATTCTTCATTGTGTCAGTGAATTTCTTTTATTGGGGTAAGTGCAGGTGAATTTTTTGAGCAAGTTAGTTGCCCTGAAACCAAGTAAAACAGTCCAAGAAATGATAAGTAATGTTATGCATGGGAATGATGAAGGTGCTGATAACAAAAATGACGACTCTGGAGAGGGAGAGCAGCAACTAGGTGGAATAGCAGGAAGAGTAAGTTTTTGGCAGTTAGATTTCCAAAAAACTAGCCAGATAACCATCATAAACATTTCGAAGGCACAAGTGTCCACTGCTGTACTTTCTGACATGAGCTATCCTTTCCCAGGGAAGTGTCACAGGTATCAAGCCACGACCTGTTCGTCCTGGCATGTTCTTGGAAACTGTCACCAAGGTATCTATTTGTTGAATTCATATTTTAGAAAATACTGGAGCTTGAGAATCTTGCTTGTAATTGGCTTGTTGAGTTTCTCTAGGTGTTGGGTGGAATCTATTCTGGAAATGTGTCTGGTATAACAGCACAACATTTAGAGTGGGTGGGTGCCTGTTCTTCAACAACTATTTTTGGCTCTAAAAATGGGTCTTGACATCTTACCACATAAATTTTCTTCCACCCAGGTTCATCAGAAGACCCTTCAAATTCTGCAGGAAATGGCCTTTGGTT
Organism: Trichopus zeylanicus subsp. travancoricus; assembly: GCA_005019695.1. Taxonomy (NCBI): domain Eukaryota; kingdom Viridiplantae; phylum Streptophyta; class Magnoliopsida; order Dioscoreales; family Dioscoreaceae; genus Trichopus; species Trichopus zeylanicus. Next base: position 67,802 of record RXID01021931.1, read on the forward strand.
AGCTCTTGGTACTCCTATTGTCGCTCAGAGAGACCTTCTTATATGTGCTTCAGCTCTTTGTATTTGGAGTTTGCATAAATAGATAATATTCACGACTCTGGTTTGAGAAACTGAAGTGATGCAGAATCTGAACATCTGATTCAAGTGAAGCAAGGGAAGAATCCTCACAGAATCTACATACATATGAGAATATATGCTTACTTGCCCTAAAAGTCCTAATAGTTGCTGTTGTTGATTCTGAGAGATGTATTTCAAGACCTGTAATGGTATTTTCAAGGATCTGTTGTAGATCCAATACAAGCAAGATATGGCATTAAGATCATTTTTACTGGATCTGATGCAAAGAGTCAAGTTGTACTGGAGCTGTTTCCCTCAATTTGATTAGCTCTTTGTAAATTAGTTGCATAAAACTTGAATTGTTTGTGTATTAATTTATTGTAAAGCTAAATGGTTTTTTTTTTCTCTTTACATTTTTCCTTGCAGTTATTCCTTCAGATCAAGGGTAGAATTCTTCATTCATGGACTAAAGCTTATATGAAATTGACTCTAATAAAAAAGGACTTTTGCAAATGGCTCCTACATTTTTGCAGTATTTGCAGGTATTTCCCTGCATTATCAACATGTGCAAACATCTGTCTTTATTTACATTTTCATTGGTGTAGCTTAGGCTAACTTTTGTTGGGCCCTTTGAGGTAAATATTCTTCTACATAAATTGTGTACAAACTACAAAATAAAGTTTCTAGGTTTAATTATACAAGAGGATGAGCAAATTGAATGGTGGAAAATAACTTTGTCAACAGGTGAAGGGAACTAACTACTTTGTTTAGCTTTAGCAAAAAACATGTTGGTTGAGGGGAGTTCTTGCAAATATCAATGATCCATTTGAATTGTTGATAAATATCACAAAACATAGGGGGATTTATACAAAAGTCCATAAAGAAAGTTGTACATCCGGGCCTACCGACGTTGAGAGTTGGAAACAACACCTGTGTTATTTATCTATTTATTTTAATTTATGTGTTGCTCTGCTGAGTAAAACAACCACTAAAGCGCATGCTGTGTGACTCCATTCATGGCGTAGCAACTGATGAAGAAGATTCCTCCCTACAAAGTAATCCCCTAGTTAAACCTCACTTCTTCACCGGCTGCATCTCACTTACCACCCCCACATTTCACTTGTTTCCATATATATATATATATATATATTATTGTTCAAAATATTAGTCAGCTTGACCTTTTGGTCCACGTACCCCACGAACGCATTCATGCACACATAACCGTTGTATATTTTTGAGTTAAAAACAAATTAGGTAGCCCTAGAAAGACAAAATCACATATCAAACTGAAAAGCTATAAAAGGGGGAGCAATCTGGCTTTATATCAAAGCAAAGCCCTACTGCTTCTCTCTTCACTGCAAATCTCTGCACTTTCAATGGAGACAAAAGCGGACCAAGATGTGATACTAGACATGGAAATGGAGGAGAACAACAAAGGCACAGACAAAACCCTGGAAGAGAAGAGACAAGATTTTGAAGGTCAGACAAGCGAAGACCTACCTAACATGAAGCAAATTAGCTGGTTGGAGGACTCTTTCGATGAGGAGGTTAACCGTGTATCTGTTATACAAACCGCTTCCAAAGTAAGTTCTGCTAAAACATATTGTTTGTTGCTCTAATCTGTACACTGCGAAGTGCTTACATGAGTTCTTTCATGTCGTAGGTTGTCTCCAAAGCTGTTTTTCTGCAGCTTGCTTTCCAAAGCCTTGGAGTAGTGTATGGAGACATCGGTACATCACCGTTATATGTGTTTGCAAGCACTTTCACAGACAGAGTACCGAGTCATGGCGACATACTTGGAGCTCTCTCCCTCATCATCTATACTCTCACGCTCTTTCCTTTAATCAAGTATGTCTTCATAGTCCTATGGGCTAATGACAACGGAGATGGTAAGCGGTGTCTTGTTCATGAAAAATTGCAAGTCTTTTTTGTAAGTGGTGGAGGTGAGTCGTGGTTGTGAATCTATGGACAGGAGGGACCTTCGCACTGTATTCTCTGATATGTAGATATTCCAAGGTAAGTGCGATACCAAGCAGGAAAGCCGAGAAGACACAGTTCTCTGCTTATAAGATGAAGCTGCTAACCAAGAACTTGAAGAGAGCTGAGATGATAAAAGAGGCAATGGAAAGGAGCACATGGGCTAAGGTTCTGCTGCTCTCTGTTGCTCTTCTTGGGACTTGCATGGTCATTGGAGATGGAATTCTTACTCCTTGCCTTTCAGGCTAGTAGCGCTCTCAACAATCTAATGCTTTAGCCCTTTCTAAGTCTATCAACTCATGGAATTGCTCTTAATGATACAGTTCTATCGGCAGTAGATGGAGTCAGAAAGCTTGACTCTAGGCTACACAGAGGTAAGCCACTTTCACTAGTTTTCAAGTTTTCATGATGACTGCTCAACCTTCGATTTTGTTTCAGATATCGTCGTTGCAATCTCGGTGGCAATTTTGGTGGTTCTTTTTTTGATCCAAAGGTTTGGGACAGAGAAAATAAGCTTCACATTTGCTCCAGTGATCCTTGTATGGTACACACTCATAGGTTCCACTGGCGTTTTCAATTTGATCCACCATGATTTTACTGTAATAGAGGCCTTCAATCCAGTATTTGCTGTCCGATACTTCCAGGCTGGCCCCAAGAAGGCCTGGATCTCTCTTGGAGGGGTTGTTCTATGCATGACAGGCATGTTTCTAATTCTCGTAGTGACTATTTTTATTTAATGTTATTTTTTAAAACACATGATTTTAAGTCTTTACTAAAAACTGTATTATGCCTTAAATGGTACAGGAACCGAAGCAATGTTTGCAGATCTTGGTCACTTCTCAGTGAGATCAATCCAGGTTCGGAATCATTAATGAAATCCAGAACCTAAGGTAGATGGGTACTTAGTAGTGTGATTTCTCTTTTTCAGATTGCATTTACCGGATTAGTATTCCCTTGTTTGCTCTGCGCTTATGTTGGGCAAGCTGCATATCTCTCCAACCATACCAATGATGTTTCTGATGCATTCTACAAGTCAATTCCAGGTAGCAATCTTCCTTACCAATCAATAAATCATATTCTTCAGTAGAACTTATCAACATGTTTATTATTATGTATTGCAGAATTGGTATACTGGCCTACATTTGTGATTGCTGTACTAGCATCAATCATAGCTAGTCAGGCCATGATCTCTGCCACATTCTCAATTGTGAAGCAATCCATGGCTCTTGGTTGCTTTCCCCGCGTACGAATCATCCACACCTCACACAAACACGAAGGCCAAGTTTATATTCCAGAGATCAACTTCCTTCTCATGTTTGCTTGTGTCTCGGTCATTCTCTCCTTCAAAGAAACGATCAGTATTGGCAATGCTTATGGTAATAAACAGTTCCTCCTTTTCTAATATAAGTGTTTGTATGTCATATGCTAGTCTCTTAATATCTCATCTCTTGAATTCTTTGTAGGTATAGCAGTAGTTGCTGTAATGATTGTTACATCCTCATTCGTAGTGCTTATAATGCTAATGGTATGGCAAACCAGTCTGCTACTAATTGTGCTGTTCGTTATTGTCTTTGGCTCGTTTGAGCTTCTGTATTTCTCATCCGTCATGTACAAGTTCAGTGAAGGCGGGTACCTTCCAATCTCCTTTTCCGTCTTTCTCTTCTTTGTGATGTACGTGTGGCATTACGTGCAAGTCAAGCGGCATGAGTTCGAAGTCAAACACAAGGTCTCAGGCAAGTATTTTAGCAGCCTTGGTTCTGACCTTGGTATCTCACGGGTCCCTGGTGTCAGCCTTCTCTATACTGAACTGACGCAAGGGATCCCTGCTATATTCCAGCACTTCCTCACTAACCTACCGGCGTTACACTCAATACTGGTCTTCGTCTCTGTGAAGTACTTGCCAGTAAACAAGGTTCCAACCGAGGAGCGGTTCTTGCTTAGGAGAGTAGGCACAAAAGACTATAACATGTATCGCTGTGTTGTGCGGTATGGGTACAGGGATTGGAAGATGGCAAGCGATGAGTTTCAGCAGTTGCTAATGTCGAATCTCAAGTCAGTCATCAGGATGGAGGATTGGGAAGGAGAGGAGGTGGCAGGAGCAGAAGAGCAGATGAAATTCTTGGAGCGGTCATGCAGCTCTGGTTTGGTTTACTTGTTGGGTCACAGTGAGGTGAAGGCACGTGAGGATGCTGGACTGGTGAAGAGAGTGGTGGTTGACTATGTCTATGATTTCTTGAGAAGAAATTCCAGGCAGGGATTTGTGGATTTGGATATCCCAAACAAGAACTTACTGCAAGTGGGCATGAACTACTCCATATGATACGATCACATTGTAGACCCCTTTTTTTCTTTTTTGACTATGAAATAAGGCATGCCGAAATAAGCATGCTTATACGTGTGATTAAGATGTGAGATATATAGATTACTCAGGCATGCCGAAATAAGCATGCTTATATGTGTGATTAAGATGTGAGAGATATAGATTACTCAGAAATATTGGACCTAATGACTGCATTGGGATGTTTGGATGTATTATTCTAACGTGTGGAAGGCAATAATGCAATTTAGAGCTTATTAATGCAAAAATATTATCATTTTAGAGAAAGAATTTCTTTGTTTGCTCTCTTGTTTATGATTAGAAATGAGGCCGCCATATGTACTGTTCTGGCTTGTTTGAAGCTTTTCTCATAGCTGGAAATAAGTCAAAATGTGTAGTGTACATGTGCATATATAAATTTGTGTATATGTATAAATAAAAATAAATATGCAAATGTGTAGAGGTGTCAATTTAGTTCGCATTTTTGCAAGTAACTCGAACTTGACTTGAATTTTATTTGGTTTTTTTTAGCTCGAGCTTAAAAACTTAACTCGTTTATTAAATAAGCTGAGGTTGAACTGAATCTAGTTCGCTCAATTTTAACTCGAGAACTTATTTATTTTTTAATATATAAAAATATATATATATAACATATAATATTTATTTAATTATTTAATTATGATATTGTAATCGATATAGTTTTGTATATTTAGATATTATTTTATTAATATGATTCATTCCATATCCATATTTTTTAAGTTATATATATATTATTAGTATTACTTATATATTTTTTAGATTTAATTTTTTATTATAAATTTATGAATTGTAATTTGTAGTATTATAATCGATATTTTTAAAAAAATTATAATTTTAAAATTTTATTTTAGTATAAATTAATTTAAAAAATTTAAAAATTAATTTTGAAAAATGGATTTGAGCCGAGCTCTGCTCGTGAGCTCAAACGAGCCAAGCTCGAGATCGGCTCGAGCTCAGTTTCTTGAGCTTGGAGCTCGAATTCATTATTTCGAGTCAAGCTGGGCCCACCTCGTTTACGCCCCTCGACATGTGTGCATGGGTTGTATGCTGTGCAGGCTGAATCTAAGTAATGCAAAAATAAACTGACCTCTAAATTGGAGAGCATGCCCGCCAGATTTGACTCCGACATTTTGTGATATGATCTCAAACCTTTTTTGCCTACCAACCACGATATATATATTAGTCTTGAGAGAGATATCAACTTAAACATTTTTGACCTTCTCTCTCAAAATAAAAACAAGCTTTGAGGCCTCATATTCTGTACAAGAGTAGTACACCACCACTGCAACAAAACCTTTTATTCCTCTCTGGAATTACCCAGCATTACCATTTACAACTGCTTTCATCCTTCGTGCACTTTAAAATTTTACAGTTAACTTCTTCTACTGTTAGAAAAGTTACTCTAAAATCAAGATTATTCTCAAATGTAGTAGTTCATGCCCACTTGCAGCAAATTCTTGTTTGGGATCTGCAAGTCCACGAATCCCTGCCTGAAATTTCTCCTCAGGAAATCATAGACATAGTCCACCACCACCCTCTTCATCAATCCAGAATCCTCATTTGCCTTCACTTCACTGTGACCCAACAAGTAAACCACACCAGAGCTCCTTGACTGCTCCAAATACTTCACCTCCTCCTCTGCTCCTTCAGCCTCCTCTTCCCCACCTTCCCAGCTCTCCGTCCTAATGGAGAACATCAGGTTCTCCATCAGCAAGTGCTCGAACTCGTTGCTCGCTATCCTTCGATCCCTGTACCCGTACCTCACGATACACCGATACATCTTATAGTCCTTCGTTCCTACCCTTCGTAGCAAGAATCGCTCCTCGGTCGGAACCTTGTTCACCGGCAAGTACTTCACCGAGACAAAGACTAGCACCGAGTGTATGGCCGGTAGGTTGGTGAGGAAATGCTGGAAGATGGCAGGGATCCCTTGTGTTAGTTCAGTGTAGAGAAGGCCGACTCCGGGGACCCGTGAGATACCCAGGTCGGAACCTAGGCTGCTCAAGTACTGGCTTGAGACCTTGTGCTTGACTTCGAACTCATGGCGCTTGGTTTGCACGTAGTGCCACACATACATCACGAAGAAAAGCACTGCAGCGAAGGACAGCGGAAGGTATCCGCCTTTGCTGAACTTGTAGAGGACCGACGAGAAGTAGAGAAGCTCGAAGGACCCGAAAACGAGCAGGAACAGCACAATGAGCAGCAGATTTGTTTGCCATATCATTAACATTATAAGCACAAGCAATGAAGATGTTACAATCATCACTGCAACCACTGCTATGCCTGCAAAGAATTCAACATATAAGCATATACCTTCGAAGAATCAAAAGTGAAGCAGTGAATTACTTACCGTAAGCATTGCCAATCTTGGTTGTCTCTTTGAAGGAGGCAGTGACCAAGACACAAGCAAGCATCAGAAGGAAGTTGATCTCCGGGATGTAGACTTGGCCTTCATGCTTATGCGAAGTGTGGATGATTCGTACCCGAGGGAAGCAGCCGAGAGCCATAGACTGCTTAACGATGGCAAACGTGGCAGAGATCATGGCCTGGCTTGCTATGATTGATGCCAACACAGCAACCACAAACATTGGCCAGTATACAGATTCTGCCAAACGAAATCATAAGAATTTCTAATGTAAGTTCTCCAGAAGCATATGATTCATTTGATTGTTAAGAAAGCTCTGGTACCAGGTGTTGATTTGTAGAATGCATCAGAAACATCATCGGGATTGTTTGAGAGGTATGCAGCTTGCCCCACATATGCACAGATCAAACAAGGATATACTAATCCAGTAAAAGCAATCTGAATTGATCTCACTGAGAAATGACCAAGATCTGCAAACATAGCCTCAGTTCCTGTTCCATTCAACACAGCTTAGTTTCAGTAAAGATCAAGATTCATATATGATTCATATGATGAAATCGAGTAAAACTAGTTATTATCAAATAGAACTGAAGGAGCATGCCTGTCATGCAGAGAACAACTCCTCCAAGAGAGATCCAAGCCTTTTTGGGTCCATTCTTGAAGTAATGAACAATATATATAGGATTGAAAGCCTTAAGCACAGTAGAGTCATGGCGAACCAAATTGGTGACTCCGACGATCCCTATGAATGTGTACCATGTGAGGATCGCTGGAGCGAACGTGTAGCCGACCTTGTCCGTCCCGAACCTTTGGATGGAGAACAGAACCACTAGAATTGCTACCGATATCATTGCCACAACATCTGACAGCAAGGAAGAAGATATTACTGTATGAGTTCAACGGATCCCGTATAGCAGGACCTATATTCCTTGCTCGTTATGAGACTAATACTGGAATTTCGATCGGAATAATGGGCTTACCTCTGCTAAGTCCTGCATCAATTTTCCTTACTCCATCCACTGCTGATAGAACTGCAGCATTAGAAGTTCTTCCAAGTTAGTCATTGCGATTAAAGAGACTAAAAGCTAGCATCAACAACAAAAATCAAAGGAAGTAAATAAACCTGAGATGCAAGGAGTAAGGATTCCATCTCCAATGACCATGCAGGTCCCTAGAAGAGCAACAGAGAGAAGCAATGTCTTAGCCCAAGTGCTCCTCTCCATTGCGTCCTTTATCATCTCAGCTCTCTTCAGATGCTTGGTTGGCAGCTTCATCTTGTAAGCAGAGAGCTCCATCTCCTCTGCTTTCCGGCTCGGTATCGCGCTAACCTTGGAATGCCTGCATATCAGCGAGTACAGTGCAAACGTCCCTCCTGTTCACAGGTTCACTGCCATGACTCACTTTTGCCGCTCATAAACAAGAATTCCAACTTTTCATGAGGATTGTGCAAGTCACCACTTACCATCTCCATTGTCATTAGCCCAGAGGACGATGAACACATATTTGATAAGAGGAAATAGAGTGAGAGAGTAAATGATCAGAGAAAGAGCTCCAAGTATGTCGCCGTGTGTTGGAACTCTATCTGAGAAAGTGCTGGAAAACACGTAAAGTGGGGAAGTCCCTATGTCTCCGTAAACTACTCCAACGCTCTGGAAGGCCAGTTTCATCACAGTAGCTATCGATAAAACCTGAAAAACAAACCCGAATTACACGGGTTCAGCCGAAAACATGGAAACAGGAAAACCGGAGAAATACATAGGAAGGAAGTGAATGCACACTTTTGAAGCAGAGTGCATGCTAGAAACCCTGCTGGCCTCTTTCTCCAAGGAGTCAAGCCTGTTCAGATGCTGCTGCTTCTTCCTCTCTTCTACTTGCACCGTTTCCTCTGAATCGTTTGTTTGCGCTGTTTCCGCCGCTCCCATGTCCAGCACAACATCCGGAACTCCACTTTCTGCCATGGATTCCGCTCGCAAATGAGGGAAAACAAAGGAAGATGGCACTGCTAAATAGCGTAATACGGGAGCATGGGGCAGCGGCGAGTTGACGGTGGCGGCGGGGTTTGACCTTTGTCACGTGACTTGTGCTGAGCTGGCAATGAATCTGAGCAGGAATATTCTGGGTGTGACACGTGTGATATAGGGAGGGAGGTTTGGACTCGGGGAGGGTGAGTCATTTAGGTCAACAGCAGACCTACCCTAAATCTAATTAATTTAACTCGTATTAAGAGTTAATTATGTAGTTAGTGCAAATAATCAAAGCTCCTTCTTTATTTTTTTCTTTGTTTAAAGTTGCTTTGGTCCCGTAAAGACAGTGGCAGACAAATAGGAATAATTTATTGTTTTTATTTAAAATTATTACCCAAAACCAATAAATTCTAGGCATAAAAAACTAAGCAGATTTTTAATTCCAAAAAAGGGGTATATTTTTGTTAATCAAAGAGTTATATTATTAAAATTTCAGATAATTATGCATCAATTTTTTTAAAATCTTTGGGAATTACGTATAATTATCTGATTTTTAGAAAAATATTGGATATAACTCTTTGATCCTTGGAATAGAGTTATGAAAGGTTAAGTTAATTCAAAGGATTCTAATTGTTTTATTTTAATTTACATTCCGAGTCAAAATCAAAGTTAAGACTAAAATTAGTGAATTATTTTTATAAATTAAAATTAATTCTATACTAATTTAAAATTTGAAAATAATAATAATTTTTTAATAATAATTTAATTTAATTTAATAACAATTAATTATTTTTTTTTTTATCGAATCTTGATCCGTTATTAAACAGGGTGTTAAATCTCTAGCTTGCCTGCAGATAAAAACGCTTAACTTTGATTTAATAGAGTTAAAAAAATTCTAAAAATTTATTGTAGGAAAAAAAAAAGTTAAGAAAGGGGTGCGGATTGACAAGCGGGTACTTGGCACACGCGAAGGTTTTGTCCAGCCGACTTGTTGGAAGCCGGACACTTGCATGTGATTCGAGTTAGATATGAGAATTAAAATCAAAATTAATAATTTATTTTTATAAATTAATAATTTTATTTTATTAAAATTAATTATATAACAATTTTAAATTTTAAATTTTATTTAATTTTTTATAATAATTAATTTAATAACGACATAAAATAAGTAATATTAATTTTATAAAAAAATTGTAATTCTGATCTCGATTTCAAATCAAAACCGTGTCTCTAATTTTCCAACTAAAGAAGATAATTCATGAGCTACACCAAAATACTTAGTTTAAACAGACTATTCAGACAATGTATATAAATAATTGTTTCATTTTGGAATTTAAAAATAAAATAATCTCGTTTTATAATAAAATTTTAGTTTAATTCTGGAAGCTTTTACGTACAATTTCCATTTAAAGAATAATAATAATTGAGAGCTAAAGTCGGCAAAAACAATTTTACATTGAACACCCCAACAAGAAAAAGAATTTGAGTCGATTGCACGAGGGCAGAAGGCGAACCAACACGGACCAAATTGCTGTCATTCATAAACACGTGAGCGAGATCGACAAGGGAAAACGGAAGGAAAGCGGCGGGAAAAAGCCGTACTCGAGAGATTTTTCTTCTTTTCCGATGTCGGAAAAAAAAAAAAAAAAGACAAATGTCTCCGAGATAATACTCGGATCGAATGTGTAAAATTGAGTACAATAAATTTTCACATTTTTTAGGAGAAAAAAAAAATAATAATAAAAACGGACGGACGTCGGAGCGGTAAGCAAAAAAGGATGCGAAGGCATCCTGTCAATTTGGGCTATTTTAATCGTTTTCCGTTTGATGCCGTAACCTCTTCGAAGTTTAGCCGCGCCGGCATTTCTGACCCCATGCTTTCGACGAGGAGCCCTACTCTTGTTGGAGCTGTTGTCTGATAGGTCTACATAAATATCTTATTGAAACTCGAATATTTGGATTGATCCCACGAGTTTTGTGATAATAAATTTATTATATTCGATATTTATTAGACCCGACCCAAATTAGGTTTTCGATAGATTCAGTTTTCTCAAAAGTCGACGTCCAAAGTCTTTGATATTCACTAGAAAACATTAATTAGCACGGGCTACAACTTCCCCAGGTTCCATCACGATTCACGAACAGTATGATTAGTACACAACACCGAGATTCATGGCGCTTCGGAATAAATAAAAAAAAAAAATGCTACATTCGTAGAACGGGGACGCATCGATGATCCAGCGCACGGTTGCATGCAATTATTCAACAGCAGGGGGCGCGGGAGAGAAACACCGACAGCCAAATCTACGTGTCTCGTTCTGAGGGAAAACAAAACAAAAACAAGTCAAACTTCCAACTCTCGTGGGCTTCGCTGGATCTTTCGCGGCGGCTAAAATCCAAAACATTAATCCAAGGAAATGAAATGAAAGAGAGAGACGCGTAGCCCTCGGATCGGTCGGTGGCACCCTTCCCTCCTCATCAGCACGTTTTTAATCATAAAATTAAACGGAATCTACATAATTTTCGAGTTGTCTACCGCTCGAATATTAAACTCAACTTTTTGAATCTCTATTTTAATTTCGGTTTCTAGGAAAATCGTTATATTTCCGTTTTAGTTTCCACCGTTTTGCTTTGGGCTGAAATTTATTATTATTATTAATTATGTATCGATCAGAATTTAATTATATTTTAATTATATTTTGACTTTAAATTAAAAATACGATCAAAATTTTTTAAATTTTTTTAGAAAAAGTTAAAAATTATGAAAGAATTTATAATTAATTTTATCACAATATTAAATATTATTTAATTAATTAAAATTAATTTTAATAGTTAACTACTGTTTTTATATATTACTATATAAAAAAAATATATGAGAAATAATATGAATATAATTAAAAATTTAAAAAATAACCTAAGCAAATTTAATTTATTATTAAAATATACTTGACACATATATAATTTATTAATTATAATGTAATACAACTAATCATCATCATCATAATCATCATCAGTTGAGTTTGAAACATCTGAATGTTGAATTATGAATTCAGTACCTGAATAATTTAGATTAACATTTATAAACACACGAGCTAGAACAACTAACTCTGCGTGATCACGTGACAGCGATTCATATGGGGGTGAGACCAACACAAATTTCTTTTGGCTTTGCTTTCGGTGAAACGGTCATGCACGCATGCCCGTGAATAAAAAAATCAACGTGTTTCAATCAAAATCATTTTCATTTCCGTTTTCAACAAAAATATTTTTTTATTTATTAATTATATTTTAACTAAAATTTAACTTTATTTTAATTATTTTTAAATTTCAAATTAAAAAAATTATAATATGTTTAAAAATTTGTAAAATAATGAACAGTTACATGAATAGTCTCATGCACGTGAACAATATCCGACAGAGACCGCCCTCAGCTTGTAGGAGCAGGGGCCAGGTTGCCGAGGGCACGAGCTGAGCGAGAGAGTGGCGATAGGCTGGCAAGCGCGCCGAGGTCAGTCCGACGAGGGCGAGTGTGAGAGCACGAAGCCGGCGCTCGCCGTGCGAGCTCGCCCTGCGAGCTCCTTGCGCGCTGCGCTCGCCCCGCTGGCATAACGTTCAACCGAAAACCCTAAACTGTAACAAATATGACCGATATATTGCGACATCAGCCGAAATCGAACTTTTTCGACCCTTGGTTAAACTACAAAGTCTAAAAAATTACTAAATTATTTTAAAATTTTAACTTAATAGAATACAATTTTTTTATTATATATATCAGATTGTATTTATTTAATACGAGATAAATTTATTATATTTAATATTATAACTCCCGGCAACAAGAGGAAGATATACATAGATGATCTATATATCTAATATATAAAACCCTACCAAAGGTGAAACAAGTGCAGTGGAAAATATTAAGCGCAAGGCACGGTACAAATGAGAAATGTAATATATTGTGATTCAGATCGAAAATTTTAGATGTCATTTTATTCTCAAAAAATAAAAAATAATACGAGTTAAAATAAAATAAAAAAAAACATAATAATATATGTGATTTATTTAAAATTAGATTATATTTATTGGTGAGTAAAGATTTACTATTAAAAAAATCCACTCTTTTTTATCCATTTAAATTTTTTATTAAGCTTCACGGTATGTCTTTAGAGATAATCTTGAAAATAGCATTACAAGAAACAAACATTAGAGACATTGAAAATAACTAAAAAAATTTATATACAGTATCGACATAACCTCTCTTTAATATTTTTATTGGTTCTGACTTTTACTCTAATTATAATATCTAAAATTATATAATAATTATTTAAAAATATATATAAATTTAAATCTAACTTCACATTCCTATTTTTACTTAAATTTTAATAAGAGTTCAAATCATCCAAATTCAATAGTCCCCTAAAATCATTAATTACCGCTCATTTCAACTGTTACCAGAATGATTCCATACCCCAAAGTTGATTTTGAATCTAACGATGGAGGGTAATTTTGATCTCTTATAATTCAAATGAAAAATGATACTGAGGTAAAAAATAAATGATAATGATAATGAAGCATCATGGAATCTCCTTAAATAATGCACCTGGAAGTATACCGCGTAATTACTAGGTGACAGTCTTCTCATACCATTTTTTTTTCTCTCAACGAAAATTCTCTAGGTAAATATTGCGTCTTTCTGGTGGTACCCCGAGTCTGTGAGATCTTGGAAATGTCAAAATACATGGTAAAAAATTTCTTTGAAAGGATTTTTACAGTGGAGAGATGCTTATGAGTGCACATGCAAGTGCTCAGCCTAGGAAGACTTTATTGAAGCATGCTGATAGCTCTGCGCGCAGACCCGAAGCAAGAAGCCAAGTTCTTGTGGTCCTGGCCATGGGGACCAGCCACCACAATGTACTGTAGCAGCAGCTGTAGCAGCGTACGCCATGTGTGGGTGGCCAAGCTCTCGTGTTCATCAACTCTGGACATAAACAACACGCCGGCCATCAATACATTGCTACTGGGATTGCCATTTTTGTCGGCCTCTTCTTCGCCTCCCCGTGCTTGCTCTCCAGCTTTCCGTCTTGTCTTCCCTTTACCTATCTATCTCACTAGTACTTTGAAGCCTTGCCTTGGCCCCAGCATGAAAGTAGTTGAAATCTGGCAGTAAGATATGTTGTAAATGCAGCTCATTTGCTGTCCTTGCTGACATTCTGTTAGGGCTTCAACTATGGGTGCACAGAGGAATCCCAGACACCGAGAACCAAACCGTACCGATTGAGAATGGAGAAAAACATAGTAATTTCATATGACGAACCAGAATCAAGTATAAGTAGACGTATCGTATCGTAGTCCCTCTGCAGTGTTGTACAATGTGCAAGACTCATTTGAGTCAACAATGGAGCGAAGAGTAAACTGATCATAAAGATGAGAGAGATGCATTCTGCAAAGATTTTTGAAATGTTTTTGGAAGGTGGGATTCTTTCCATCGGTGAATAATTTCTTGAGAGCCAAGCATGTGACTATAATTACAGTTCTACATATTTCTACCGTGTGGCATCTTGTGATGGTCCTACCAAGCTGCATGTGAGTTGCAAATGGACCTAGAACATACTCCCTCTTAAACCTGACCTAGTCATTTCCTTTTGTCGTTAGGATCTTAGCTAAACTCGAGGGAAGGTCTTGTTGTTTAGCAGTACTCTTAAAATTTTACAGAATTTAAAAATTTAGTGTTCGTTTTGCAGATTTCAAGTCTGGAGGATTACTATGCCCATACTTAAATTTGAGGATTTTAAAAAATATACCACCAAACAAATACACCCTAACATGTCTCCTTCGAAGTGAAATTGGTTGGTAGATATTTACTTTTCCTCACAATTTAGAGTTAAGAAGGAGATGGTTTTGCATAAAATAGTCATGTATCGACAAAGTTGAGTCTTTTTTTCTTGCATATTTAACCCTGCAAAAAACTTTGATTCTTACATGGTTAAAGTTAAACTCATGGTTGAGTATGAGCTTGCATGGGATTTTGGGGACCAATATGAATCACAGAATATGAACATTTTTGGAAGCATACATGCAAAAATTAATGCCGGCTTGACAAGAAGCAAACAGTGACAAAGGTTGTATAGAGTATACATACATGCAAATATATTCTCTTGCAGAGATAGAACTATGGAGAAGTAAACTCTCAATCTTGAGACTTTGTCAGGCTTTGCATGAGAAAAATTCAGACTATATATCATGAACAATGGAAGAATATCACTCATCTAGAGGCTGCAAATTTTTTTTCTCATAATAATAATAATACAAAGGAGGAGAAAGTTTCAGATTGCTTTCCAAATTGCACAACATGCTTAGCCAAATATCTCAAGGGATGCCCTGAAGCTGAGAAGAATGATTAAAGATATAGTAATACCATCACGGCTTAATCATAATACTAAGCAAACCACTCACTCTTCTTCTTCTTTCTCTTATTCTTCTTCTTCTCAGTTTGTCACAACCTATGGCAAACACATCTGTAATGGTAGGCACTGTTGATGGGGTCGTTTGCGTCCACAGGGACTTGCTCGGCCCGGCACCGGAATCTGCATCCTCTGCACTCGTTGTAAGTGCATGTCGGAGCGATCGACCCTATCATCAATCTCCTCGAGTTCTTTTTAATCTGCGCTATCAATTAGAATGAAGGAACCTACAGTCCTTTGTTTTGGGGGGTACAACATCTCAATTGTAAAATTCAAGAACTTGACCTTATTCCTTTACCTCGAATGGCATGCCACTGATCCTTGCAGCTAGACCTGAGTCTCCGAGGCGGTCGTGGATAGGAGCTTGAGCGCAAACGCCTGCACATCCAAGGTGTACGGTGAGACTGGCATTCACATAATGAAGAAGAAGAAAGAGGAGGAGGAGGAGGACACCTTGAATGGAGAGAGAGAGAAGGAGAAGGGAGAGGAAGAAGAAGAGGAAAGTGGTGGTGGGCCTTTCGGTGGCCATGGAGGGTGGCAGGAGAGATAGGGAATGAGAGGTAATTAGGGTTTTGAGCTGCAGCGGCTGCTGCGGCGGTGCGGCGGCGGCTACTGCTGCTGCTGCTGCTGCTGCTGCTGCATAAAAGGGAGCTGGGAGGTCCGGGTGGGAAGGGTACGAAGATTATATAGGGAGGTGGGCATGGGCTCCTGAGGCACAGAAAGAGCCCACTGCTGTGTCCAACCTTCCAAATTTTCTCAGATACTCATCCAGCTAGGGGATGGTTCCGGATCATTCGTCTAATTACCATACTACCCTTCACTGTCCCCGCTTCCTTTTTGGAAAGAAAGTACTCCATACAATATTTAAATGTTTTTCCCGCCAATTCACACAAATGTATCGATACTGGTCGGAATCTTGGCCTTTGAGATGGTTTATATGGGGATGTTTCGGTTTGTTGTAGCTTCTGGGCTCCACACTCGTACGGTAAGTTACCGTTCGGGACCGATGCTCGGCGCTGCGAGGCACCACGAACTCTAAGCAGTACTGCTTCGTTAGTAATTTATGCAATTTATCGAATCGAATTAATATATGGGTCGGATACTAAATCATTTCAAAAACTTAAATTTATAAAATATAAATTTTTTTATTATATATTTTAAATTTTATTTATCCAATATTTAATATAAAACTAATTTATTACACCTTACATTATAACATATATATTAGTCTTTTTGAATTGGGAATAATTAGATCATCATCGAGTGATTATCACATTAATCATTTAATTAAATAATCGTAATTTTCTTGCCATCATCGTAATCTAAATCGGCCTATATATCTTAAGTAAAGGAAATTGCGTGACTGACTTTTTCAATTGAAAATGAATTAAACTTAATTTACAATGAGTATTGAAATTTGTCTTAGTAATTAAGTTTAGAGTTGATATAATAATTAGACGACAACTTCTGACATTTTAAATAAATCGAATTAATATAAGAACGATGTTGGGCCATCAATCGGTGACAATTCATGTCAAATGCCCGGAGAGCGACGGAAATACCCAAAATTAGTTTGTTCTCCTGAATTTTTTTTTTCCTTTTCTTTTGTTTTAAATTGAATTACGTTTCAATTTTCACCTAACTTAATTGGTAATTAATGGCCCATTCATGATATATGAGGTTGATATGACTATTCAATTCCGATCATTAACATGGCCTTAATGGAGTAAAAAGTTGTTGGGTTCCATATCACTCATAATTGTTAGGTTTTAGTAATTTTGCTTGCAATTTTTATTGCTTTAAATTTGTTTTTCCAAATAAAAAAAATGTTTTGATGGGCCCTGAATGGGCCAGGTCCACATTTTCTTCCCAAGGTCCAAGAAAATAAATGGGCCAGAGCCCAAATCTTCACATTGAGGCTCGAAAAGCCCAAACTTTGACTTTCATATATTCGTTCAATTTACCAAAAAAAAAAAGGATTTTTGCATATAAACCCCTGGAATATGGATAATGTTAGAAACTTTGTCACATGGAATCGTAGATTTTTTTTTTTTTTAATTTTATACCTTCTTTCTTATGTTAAAATAAGAAAACTCGTTTAACGCAATCAAACTCTAGACGGAACAAGAAGACAGTAAGAAGATGGGATACGATTAGGCAATCAAATCTATGAGACAAGTCCCTAAAATTTTCATAATTATGTACCAGTCCCCAAAACAATGACTTTATTGCATATAGATCCCTCTAAATACTCAAATCATTACAAAAATCCTAGTTTAATCACGGATAATCATTGTGTTGAAATTACAATTATACCCCCTCTATTTTTGGATTTTATCTCTTTTTAATATTGTTGAAACTATATGGAACCATACCTGTAAAACGACAAAATAAATATATCAAATAAAATCTAAACAATAACATAATTATGAAGATGTTAGAGACTCGTGTGCAATTATCCCCTCATAATATTAACCTGCCACATTGCAAATATTGTACTTCGATTGATGTTTCACAATTCCCAAAACATAATTTCTGAGGAGCTAAAAGTCACGAATTTCTGAAACTACAGACTAAAATGGAAGAGGAAATTGGACAGGAACTGAATTGGATAAAAAAAAAAATTTGACAGAGACCAAGGGATTTTACCTCGCTATAAATATGTTAAAAGTTAATCCGTTGCCCCAGTTCGCGAAGCGTCAACCACGGTTGGTCAAATACATGAACTTACTGTCAATGAAGTCAAAGAAACACTAATGATATGTTTAAGGTTTACTTACCCCCTTTAACTTGCTTTTTAAAATAATTAACAGTATACCTTGCCAAAAAAAAAAAAAAGGAAAAAATTTCTATCCAAACCTATAGAGAAATCTTTGATAGATGCATGTACACAAAACTTTGGCATCATTTTGAAGTCTCAAAAAGAAGGACAAAAAGAATTCATCAGATTCTATGAAATCTAGCTATCCGAAAGCAAGAAACCAAAAACGTGCCTATGGAATCCAGAAAAAAAATTTCCAACGAACGTAATCAGTTGAACGGACAATGACACGGATTCCAGAACCAAACTTGGTGTGAAGAGGCCACAAATATGCTGGAAACAGTCTCTGATATCAACCTTGGATGCAATGAAGCGGCATTAATACATGATTACCTTCATTACATTCATCCATGTAATAGCATTTTTTAACTGCAAACAGGATGATACAACTTGGCAGCATCTTCTGAACAAAAGAAATGTGCTGGCATCTCACAACAATGTCCTTGCTTAATAGCTGTCAATTACTAGAAGAGTCTAGGCTTATCCATAATCTAGTTCTAGTATGAAGTATTACTTTGGTCCTTAATGCATGGATCAAGGCAATGGAGTACAAAATTGAATTTGTAGCCACTTCTTTCCTCGGCTCAAACAGTAAACAACACGTACAAAATAAGCATGATCAGGAGAAAGGATATTGATCAACAAAATATGATTCTCATTGAGAAGCAAACCAAGGTTTGTGCATGAAGAATTGAATGCTTTTTCCACATAATTGTCAAATAAGCAACATCCAATTGTTACAAGGAAGAGCATAAAACCATGCACAAACGTTACAGGAACCTGCAAGGAGAATTGATGTTTAGGTTTTGGACAATCAGGGGCCCCACTTGAGCACAGCTGCAGACCTCTTTTGTTCCCCAAACAAACCACCAGGCCAAAAGCTTACTTCCTCACAAAAGAGGTACTGAAGTTAGATCTCAACATGAAAGAACCCAAACAAGAAAATAGTGATG
Organism: Trichopus zeylanicus subsp. travancoricus; assembly: GCA_005019695.1. Taxonomy (NCBI): domain Eukaryota; kingdom Viridiplantae; phylum Streptophyta; class Magnoliopsida; order Dioscoreales; family Dioscoreaceae; genus Trichopus; species Trichopus zeylanicus. The sequence continues at coordinate 86,753 of RXID01021931.1, forward strand.
TATGATGTACACAAAAAGGCAAAACAGTATGCCAACACAAAGCAGCAAAAGAATTTCAACAGAAGAGAGTAGAAACCAGAAAGCAACTTTAAAGAGGTGACATTGCAAACCCCTGCGAAAAAGAACTCAAAAGATAACAAAGGAAACAGCATTCCATCAACTAATCAAACCATATCCCCCAACATTGTCTTGCTGCTACCCAACACGCCAACTGCTTCATGGCCTACTCCCATGCAAAAACCAACATCAAAAACACCTAAAAAGACATGGATAAAAACGAAGAACACCATCAAAGTTTTCACTTCTCAGTGGAGCCATTGGCGGAGTTCTCAGAGGTGGTGTTGTTGCTGTTGTTCGAGTAGTGAGTGTGTTTCTTGGAAGAGCCTTTGCATTGGTGGATTGGGTACTTTCGTGCATTGAGTTCAACCTTTCGGAGGACAGCCTTGCCCAGATCAATGCCGCAAACATCTGAGAGCCTCACCAAGTAGAGCAGCACATCAGAGAGCTCCTCCCCCAGGTGCTCCTTATCCCTTTCTTCCCATCCAGGTAACCCCTTTGGCACCTCTCCCCTCCACTGGAATATCTCTGAAAGCTCTCCTACTTCTCCAACCTTCATAAACAAAACCAGGAAGCCAAGAAAAACAAGGATTTTATGTTATCAACAAGAAAAGAAAAAGAGAGAGAGAACCAAGGCAAACACAATTGTGTAAAAAAACTAAGCTATTCTGTGTCTTTCACTTTCGCCTCCAATAGCTTTCACTTTCGCCTCCAATAGCAAAAGCCAAGAAAAATAGAAAAATGAGGGGTCTATGTTCCCTTCCAAGTTCACTGACAAAAGCAGAAAACAAGTAAAAAAGCCTAGTCCTAATGTTTTTTTCTTTCTCACTATAACAACAGAAACAACAAGTAAAAACAAAAACCAAGAAAAAAAAAATGTTTTTATGCTTCCTCATCCATTTTCAACAACAAAGACAGAAAAACAAACAACAATAAGATTTTACATTTGCCTCTACGACCTTCATCTAACAGATATGAAAAAAGTAAGAAAAACTCAAGCTTTCGTGATTTCATCCCTCACCTCCAATAACAAAGCCATAAAACCAAAAATAAAGACCGAGATTAACAAAAATAACCAAAAACCAAGGAAAAACAAAATTTTACCTTTTTATCTCCACAAGTTAATCAAAACAAAAACAAAAAAGAGAAATAAGATAAAACTTCCTATGCTTCACCGTTCCACTCTCGGCAAAGAAAAAACAACAAAAAAAGGAAAATTTCTGGGTGGGTTTGATATTTATCGAACAATGGGAAAGAGAACAAGAAAAGGCAATGAGATCACAGTATCCATTCTCTCCCTTCCGTAGATTTTACCCTCTTTGGTCATTACATAAGTTCACTTTCTTCCATTATTTACCCCGCAACCATTACCAATTACCAACTCGATACCCGAAACCTCTCCAGAAAGCGAGCTTTTTGTTCTCCAACACCATCAAAATAAAAATAAAAACCGAAAAAGAAAGAAGAAAAGCTAGATTTGGATCCAATACCAGCGCTAGGAGGAGATTCCTGGGGCTGTGGAACTGGTCCCAGTCGCGCTCCCGGGCGAACTCCGCCATCTTCTCCTTCAGGTCTCTTAGGGTTACTTCTGCAGCACCAGCGTCCACGGAGGAATCAGAATCCGCCTTCTCCTTCATCTTCCTCTCCTCCGAGCTCGCACTGCTTTTTCTGCTTCTTCTTAGGAAGAAGACTACTGGGGCGACCTCAAAAGAAGGGACGGTTTTTTATTTCTTTTATTCGGGGAAAAAAAGGTAGGGGGCAATTGGTAAAATAGGAATTTTGAGGGTTGCTTTTGGTAGATTTCAGCAACCGGATGGCCAGTTCGGCTTACAATGGGCCGGTCCCGGGTCGAGAACAGGGGGCTGGTTATGTTGTTTTGGGGCCTAAGCCCAAGTCCGAGGCGGCCACTTTTTTGCCGCCTCCACCTCGACTTGGTCGAATAAGTCCCCCAAGGGAGTGTTCGGCGGGGAGAATTTGGAAACCCTATATTTTGTTTTATATAAAAAAGTATATATTTATGGCATAAATTCTGAAAGTCAACTCAAATTTATTTAGAATATTGATTTTTGGTCGATTTTGGCTGGAATATTTTGAGAATTAAAATATGCCAAAATTTGTGAATTGAAAGAGAGAAGAGACGGGCGGCCCGAATATATAAATATGGTGCACGTGAAAGCGTGAGACACATTGTGCCCATCGCCATCTCCTTTTCCTTTCCTGCTCCTCCATCAATCGACAGGGAACGCCCGACATTGATTTCCTGCTCACCACAGCTTTTTTTTTTTTCTTTTTTTTTTTTCCCTTTTATAAACGAAAATAATCATAAAAATAACCATCGAGACGATAAATCGGAGCCATAAATCCCCAAATTACATATATAACCCTACAAAACTATAAATCCCCAAGTTCCTTTTGATTCGTGGGATTTGGGTAATGATCCACGGCAATCTAACTCTTACAAAAACAATCACCAAATTACATATATCACCCTACAAAACCATGATATTCGCAGAGACACCCATGTCAAACCCGCTCAATAATAAGGGCCCGAGTCACGTGACTCTGAGCGAGTTTCTAAATATAGTCCCGGCTTTGTCTCGTCTCCATCCGAAATCTGGGCCTTTGATGGGATGGGCCGCAGACAGCCCGAAAGATTCGGATCCCGCCAGCGCAGGGGGGGTTACCTGTCACGCCGGGGAGCACGGGATAATGGCCGAGTGGGGCCCTTTAGGCCCACACTGGAAGTTCGATAGGCGGGCCCATGGGCCCATCTCTCTCGCTGGCTTGAGAGTTCCGAAACAATCACAAATCACCCCCTAAAGTTGCGTTCTTCTTCGTAATTCATATAAAGTACACGATTGAGTGTCCGCAAATTGTAATTACAGAATTGTATTAAGCTAAAAGAAAGCAAAGCATGTCACACTTCTGCCTCTTAATCGATCTGAATAATCTTTAAAAATAGAATTAAGGGAAATTTTTTAATTAAAAAGAAGGGACGCAGGAGACGGAGCCCACGTGTTCCCCGTCCCCCGCAAGAAACCCTAATGAAAAACAGGCATCTACTTTTTCAAACGGTAGCCAATGATCTCGACTTAACTTTATTGTGAACATGAGTGCCATTGATTCAGCATCATAGGCCCTCATTTAAAAACATAATTTTGAGAGGCCCTATCCAAATTTCTTTAACTTTTAAATTAAAAATATAGATTACCATGTGATTTTAGGATTTTTTTTTTTTTTTTACAAATGGCTCCTTCGTTTTAAACTTAATTGCATGATACTTACCTCTTATTTAGAGATAGAATTTTTGCGAATATATCCTTGACAAATATTAAATTAAGGGTACATTCTCTAAAATTTCTAATTACATTTCTATCCCTCTAAAATCATTTTTTACTGCGTCTATGTTCCTTAGATAAAATAATATTTATTTATTCTAATAGAGGGGTTAGTAAAATAATCAAAATAGCTTTGCATATGTACTTACAGAAAAGATCTGTTGGAAGAAACCATAATAATATAGTGAGCTGTATACTAAATCATCCCAAAAACTTAAGTTCATGAGATATGGGTCTTTTCACTATATATATAGGATTTTATCTATCCAATATTCGATATGGGACTAATTCATCACACCTGACATTATAACAATCTCCCCCTTCATGTGTGATTTGACCATATTAATTTTAACACTCTTAATTAAGAACTCTTTTACTCGAACAATTCCACCATGTGACCCATACCAATAGATTTTTGTCTCATTCTTTTAATTTTTTTAACAAAAACTAACATACGACTCAATTCAATCGCACTATCATGGTAATTTCGGTTTTAAGAGTTTGCACAGTTTCGAATCTGAAGCTCTAATACCATTTTTTGGGAGAGCCGAAAGAATATCGAAACGAAATAATAGAGTAAAAGAGAGAGACATAGATCAATATTCTCAAAATGTCGTGTGACGATTAGACTACTTAGTCTTTTATGAAAGTTAGTGATATTGAAATTTCGCCTCCATCGTTGTAATCTCCTCTTCCTCTTCTCATCAAAACAATATCCTCTGGATCGTTTTCGTCATATATATCTCTTGTGTGCTATCTTTTTTTTTTTTTCTGTTTATCTTTTACATTGTGAATTATGGTGGATATCGATATTTTGCACTACAAGTGGAAGACCAAGCATTTTCAGGCTCTGATATCACTTGTTGGGGGAATCAAAAGAGTATCGAACCGGAATAATATAGTGGGTCGGATATCAAAACATCCCAAAAATTTAAGCTAATGGGATATAAGACTTTTCACTATATATATTAAATCCTATTTATACAATATCTAATGTGAGACTAATCATCACATCTGACATTATAACAACGATCAAGCTCAATTATATGAAATTTACTTTTAATTATTTTATAATATGTTTGGTTATATGAAAAATAAGCCTTTTTAGAGAGGTATGGCGCAATTAGAAAGTCCGGAGGGATATAAAAGCTAATTCAGTATTTTTCGAAGGCATATACTCAAAAACCCCATCAACGGTTTAGGTGGGTTTGGCAGTGTTTCTTCCCTGTCTTTTCGAATTACAAGGACAGCCAATTGGGATGCGTTGGGCTACATGGTGGTGGTCCATTAGCTCGTATATTATTGAGAGAGATAACTACCAAATTTTTTAAAAAGATTTCTGGAATTATAAATCAGTTTTTTTATAATTTTAAATTTTCTAAAATTTAAAATCAGTTTTTAAAATAGTTAACTTTTTGGATAAAAAATAAATTTATCACTATTTATAATTTTTTTATTTTATATATAAATATTTTATCTGATATATAAGTATTTATAAATGATGTAAATTATTTATATATCAGATATGATATTTATCTTTATTTAAAAATTAATTGTTATAGGAGACTAATTTTGAAGTTTAGAAATTCTCAGAAATCGATAAGGAATTTTGAAAATACGATGAGTTAACTAAGAATTTCAAAAATTTTTGAGAAATTTTTTAAGAATTTTCGCTTATTTAGATTCCATTCCCCGGAGAATCATAGGATTCCCTCTGGAAGACCAAGCTCACAGATACCGTAATTCTGGTTCGGAGCGAGCCGAGTGTTGCTTTTCTATACGGAATATGTTTGACAAAATGCCGGGTGTTCTTTTTTCCATTTCTCCATTTCTTTTCAAAATGAAAGTGACGGCAAAGACTAGCCATATACGTTGACCGGTGTTAGCAAGATAGTCAAAACATCTAAATAAATTTGTAATTAAGATTGATCAATAATCATACTTTTACTTCTCCGAAGAATATTTTTTGTCATTTTGGGGAGCATTTTGACCCAACATTAATTTTTGAAATTATAGGGGCTTGTAAATAAACATGGATAATCTCATGCGGTGCACGTAAAATATCCCTAGCATATATTTACTGTTTAGAAAGAAAAATGTGACTATATATGGACACTGGAAGGCCCAGGCCCACACATCAACTCTATTTTATAGCACAACACAACTGTTTGATACAAATGCTACAGAAAATTTGTACAAAACCAATAGCGGAAATCAACCAGGCTTTCTTTGCTTGCCATTTATGTGGCTAGATGTTTCTCTTACCACGTTTACCTGTATCAGTACTGCGCAACCTCGATGACAGAGACATAGGCGAGGGCATCGGCAATCCAACGGACTCTGGGATGTCCAGGTCAACCTTAGTAGATGGGCCGGCGACCGCTCTTCTGATGTCAAGCCCCTGATATTGCTGGCCTCTGATCCTGGCCTTCTCGGTCTGCAGCAGTTTTCAGCATAGCATCACATGAAGGATGTGTATGACATGTAAGAAAACAATATAGATCCATGCATTTCACATAGGAGTACATAAAGCCGGTATTATTTTGAGTCTGATATTTTTTTCAACATCAGACGGATATTCTGATTTTGCCTGAAGCAGGTAAATGTGTATTTAAATAAGACCTAAAATCATAATCAGGCAGAAACAGCAAAACCTGTTTGAATCACATTGCTTGATTCAGGAATCATTAAATTATAACAACCAAATATTACTTGATCCTGGATGCTTTGCTAGGTCACGTGATTTAGATGTTCGAGGTAATAGTTAACACACTCGCAAAAGAAGCATGCTTTGAGTCAGATTGATCTTTCTTCTTCTGTTGCCATGTTTCTTGGTTGGTAGTGGCATTAAACTAGGATACAGGTCAAATGAAAGAATGAATGGTAGAATATGATAGAATCTATGCCTGAAAAAATAAAAAAAACAGAAATAAGTCTTACAAAGTAGCCCTAATAATGGCATAGCTTTGCTCAAATTTCCTAGGCTGATAGAATCAAGAAATTTAATGGTTATTTTCGTCTTTCGTCTCCAATGCCTTTCCAAATCTTGATTGGTGTTTGCTTGGAAGAATGACAAACTTTCAGTCATCAACCAAGAGGCAACCAATGAGGACACAAAGCAATCAACCACAAGATAAATCAGCTGGGATCTTTGATTCACAGCAGAGAGTATTCCAATTTTAATTTAGTTCAACAATCTCATCCTATTTTATTTATTTATTTATTTAACTGCTTTGATTTGAAATTTCATGCTGTTTTAATCTTCTAAAAGTTGTTCTCTGTCTTGTTGCTCTTCAATTGAGGACTGAGTTGTTCTCTGTCTTGTTGCTCTTCAATTGAGGACTACAATTGTAATCTAAATCATATAAAGCAAAGGAAAGAATCAAGCTTAGCCATTCAAAAACTAAAGCTGAACCACTTAAGCATTACCCAATGATGCAGGCCAACTGCATTTCATCAACTTTTCCAAAGCAGTAACTTCCACTATATACAAAAACCTGTAAAAGGTAATATTTTATCATCTTAACTTACCAACTCAAGGTGATGAACATTTGAATAAGCTTCAGATAGTCTCTTTTGCAAATCATCTTCCTTCTTCCGCTCATATTCATAGTTCTCCATTTCATTACCCCTCTCACCCACTTCTCGATACAGGGCTACAAAAAGAGTTACAAATTTACATCAACTACTAATTTGGTATACCAAATGCAAGATTTTCCTTAAACCATATGCAAGAGATCTTTCATAATAAGAGTCCTATAATCATGGCTTCTATATCAATTAACATTAATTAAATCAAAATCACCCAGATTGCCTTGCCAAAATGGAAATGAAAAAGAAACTGAAACATGCAAAGAAATTAAAAAATCTAAAATCTATTAGTGATACAACAAATACTAAGTATCTGGTGCTATTAGTGATACAAGAAAGACTCAAGTATCTGGTGTATGAGGAAAGTTTTTTTGTGTGGGTGGTGGTGGTGGTGGTGGTGGTGGTGGTGGTGGTGGTGGTGCAGAAGCAGTCTAGATCAGTAATAGCACTAAACTTACCTGTTAAAACAGAAAGAACCCAGATCTGGGCTGGAATATCATAAAGTGTCTTTGCCAATGTCAAAGATGACTTCAATATTTCTCTAGCTTGTCCGGTATCATGTAGCTGAAGAGCTAACGCACCCAGTATTGTCAAGAATTGAGAAACAAGTTGAATATTTCCTAATTGCTGGTGTGCAATTTTCAATCCACTTGCAAGGCGAATTCTGCATGAGGTAGAGAAAAGTAGCATCAAATAAATTAAGAGTTGAATTAGGTTGACAAAATCTGGATGATTCCATCATATGTCTGCAGGAAGAACATGACCAGCTCCAAAGACAATGTCACACAGGTTAGACAAACCACTTGGTTTAGCACCGAGTATTTTTTTAGGCAAAAGTATCTAGTTCCAAAATTTGCACCAATTATAATATCAGCAGGAAAATGAGGATTGACATTGAAACTCAAGTTCTGAAATTCCATGTAGAACTTTGAAACTCTTGCTTGCTGACCATGTACAAGCACAAGAAATCAAGTACCTTAAAATAAGACGGGCAAACAGGATTTTAAGAGCATCATGTGCTAATTGTATCTCTTCAAACTAATGAAACCTTAAGACCACTGCTCACAACTGAATTCTATAAAGACATTTACAGCCTTTTCTCATCTTTCAAAAAATTAAAATGGTAGGTTACACCTGAAAAGTCTTGAACCTAACAACATGAGTCAGACAAAGATGCTAAAAATGGAAAAACTAGAAAGCCAACATCAACAAACTAGCTTATCAAGAAACATGTGTTGATGTTAAACCAAGTTTTTAAGTTTCAATTTTGGGATCGGTTTTGGTATCCAAAAAAACCGATACGTTTCGGTCATTTCAGTTGTTTCAGTCGAAACCATTTCCGTTCGACTTCGGTCAAATTATTTTTAAATTTTTTTACAAAACTTTAACTTTAAATTTAAAATATTTAAAAATAATTTAAAAAATGAAAATAATTTATATACATATATTTTTTACAAATTATTAAATAAAAAATTTTGATTAAAAAATATTTAAAATATGGAAAAAATAAAATTTGTAACAAGGGAGATTCGAACCCTTGTTTTCTTAAAAGAAGATTATACCTTTAACCACTTAACCTAAATTAAAACTTTGATATAAAGTTAATATAAAAAAATAAATATTATATTTAAATGTAAACAGTACTAAAACCAAAATCAATAATCCCGAAACGTTTCGACTTCGGTCGATATTTAAAACCACGTATTAATCGTTTCTAAAAATAGTACCTAAAGGGTAAAGTTTTACCAAAGAGAAAAGATAATAAGTTCAATAACTAAAATCCAAGCCAATATGAGTTTTAATGGATCCCAACCTAGCCTCTTGTAGATTATGCTGCCTCATCAATAGAAGTCCGTAAGTAAAGACTACACAAGTCTTCTCCCGGACTCCTACATAAGAATCCATAACCTTGTAAATAGGTCCTACCAACTCCAGTGCCTACAAATAACACAAAGCGTTTAGCATTAATATGAGCAGCATTGATCAGACTATTTCGATAAGACAGATTTGATCATGATAAAAATAGCCATCATTACAAGAAGAAATTTACACCTGGGATGAGGATTCTGGATCACCAATACAAATATAGGAGACGGCAGCATAAACTTGGCACATAGTTTGCATTGATTTGCTCTCAGTTAACTGGAAATGATCAACATCCATGTGGTTAGATTAGAAGTCAAGCATCTTGCTAGATCTCCAAATCTACTCTAAGAAGTTCCTATCCAGGTATAATGATTAATAGGTAACCAGCAAATTTGAACCTTTGAAGCTTCAATAAAGTGGAAAGTTGCATCATTGAAGCAACCAACAGAATGAGCATATTGCCCTCTAAGCATTTCAATGATGCTCTCACACCCTACTAAGATTGTTGGGAAACGAGTAAACCAATTTTTCATTTCCACCAAAGCCTGCATGTTAAAGCCAGATAAAGCCAAAATAAATAAATAATAACTACATATCAATCACCCCAGAATAGAACCAAAATAGCATACACAAAATACAAGATAAGTCTCAGCATGTTTCCTAACCAGATCTCCTAAAACAAACAACAAAAAATTGTCCAAACCGAAAATGGAGCTTAAAATAATAAAATAATAAGGAATATGATGTCCAATCAAGATGAAAAGAAAATAGTTTAATGAGTTATTTGTTTCATGAGATTTCAAAGTTCTTAAACTTCCAAAATTCTAAGAACTATAAAATCCGGTATTTGTTATGCAGAACTTTAAAATTTTGGAACTTCCAAATTCTAGCAAATCTAGGATTTATTGATTTTTCAAAACTGGTTGAACGTCAGAATTTTAGACTTTAAAATTCAACATTTGAAATCATGTATTGCACCCTATAATCAAACAGAATACAAAATTTATAAATTTAGAATTTATAAGTTCAACAAAATATATACAAAATTTCAAAATTCTGAATTTATATATACTACAAAACAAACACATTATTTGAATTTAGAAATTCAGGATTTTAAAGTTGTAGAACATTAAAATTCTTAGAATCTTAAAGTTCCACAAATCAAACAAGCCTTAAGGTAACTTACCTCCTGAGCTTCAACAAACTCTGATCGTGTAAGCTCAATAGCAACTTTATTCTCCAGGAACTGCATCAGAAGCATCAAATACAACCCAGACATCCAGATAGTTGAGTGTTGTAAATCCACCTCTGGACAACAAACAGCCATATTTTAGGCATATAACTTGAAGCAAATATTACTACAATGTGCAGGAACGCTATAATATCTGCAGATAATGAATGAAAATTGGTGTGTTTTGACAGTTTAAATTTTCATCAACATATGAAATTGGTAACTAAAATCCAAGTGATCAAATGATTAAACCAGCTAAGAAAGCTACCAGTGAGGATCAACTTCATGCATTCAGCAGTAAAATGATTCAGGGGTTTTAGGAAGGTCATCTCTACATAGAATATGCCTCTGACAGTGAAATATATGCAAACTTCTGAACTGTCAACGAGAATAGGAAAATGTGGTAGATGTCCTTCTGCCCTACGAGAAAACGATATTGTGTCACTGGAGCAACGCCACTATCGATTCGGAATACCAGAAGCTCTTCCAGCTTGTGTGAAAATGGTTACTCTCCCATAATCTTCGCATGAAGTATGCTTTATATATGTATATATATATTTTTTAAAAAAGACTAATGCTTCACAAGTTGCCTTATATAAATGCACTGCTTAGAGCTTTTCACCATTAATAACTAAGAAATGAAACACAAATAATTGCATCAACAAACATTTCACGTTATAGTAGTTTATTTCTTGAAGGGGTTTCTCCTAGTTTAAATAACATCATCAGTTAATCTTCTTTATTGGTTTCTTTAGCAAAGTATTTTCTCATTTATGAAATAGTAAGCTTGGATCTCAGGGAGAGACGGTGCAGTAGTTCAACAAGTGCGCCTTTTACAAAAATTACATCATAAAGAGTGTCATATACCATGTACTGTTATGCCCTAAACCAATTAAAATTATCCTGTCTTAGCATATTGCTCTGCTAAGGAAAAACCTAGAGAGATATTTTTGGTTAATGATTAGTAACACTAAGCTAGCCCATTGTTCAATATATAATACACTTCATGGATACAAAGAAAATGCCTCAAAGCTTACATGTTGTTACCAGCAGAAGTTGGGCGGCTACAAAGGATCCAGAATAGAAGGAAGAGAAAAATGCCATTGTTTCCCTTTGTTTGAAATAACCAAAATGTTTAATATAAACATTTGCATACCAACAAGTATCTACACAGAGACACAAAAAACACTAAAATTTCCAAGAGACATGGCAATCTGTGAGTCTGCTTGTTGCTATATATTTTGGTTAGACTTTTGTAAGCGTTTATCCATAATACTTCTCTCTTCTTGCAAAATAAGGAAAACCAACTTTGACAAGACGTCCCTCAAGAACGTATTGAGAGATTATGCAATAAATACTAGCAACTTAGAAGTAGTACATGTTACAAGATAGAAGGAGCAAACATAACACCACTTTTTATAAGAATATATCCAAAATCATCAACTAATCTATTCGGATCAAATCACAAGTTGCCTACATTCAGAAATAGAAACTCAGTATCAGGTGTCAGTATGAATGACCAAAAATAAAGATTGCTTAGTCTAGAAAAATATTACCTCGTACACCATCATGGATTCCAAGTTTGAGTAGTTCCTCTGTACACCATAAATAAAACCAACATATAAGAATGAACTATAAGAGTATAAAGTCAGGTAATTTGATTGAACTTGATAATCAACTAGAATACAAAAGCAGTTTTCAAATATAAGAAATTAATCTTAAAATAGACCAGAAGTAAATAGTTAAGATATAATAAATAAAAAATAACACCCATGAAAGGAAAATTAAAAGGCACTATTCTCACCATGAATCAAATGGAGCCCAGACTGCATCCTTCTTCCACACTCCTTAAACACACCCTTTGGACGCCCCAACATGACAACCACAAGATCCACCAAAGCATAGACAGCGCTCTTCGGAAGCCACTCCCCATCCAACGGCGGAGGTGCCAAAGGCAACTTCTCTCCAAACACAGACCACTCAGCTACCGACTCCAACCCAGTAGCCAATCTCAACTGCTCTTCAAGCTGAACCTGCTTCTCGCTCAAAGCAAACCTCTCCCTCCTCTGCAAATTAGGCTGTGACAGACTCCGATTCACATCATCAAGCTCCCCCTTCAGTACCTTGATACTCTCTACCTTTTGCATCTCATCCTTCATGGAAGAATCCAGCTTGTCGACACGCTGCGAAGCAGCCTTGTAATCACAGATTCTAAGCAGGTAGAAGGTATGCAGCAGCTCAATGTAGAAGAACAAGCCCCGGCATTGCTGTCTCTGGGACAAAGCAACAAAGCAGAATTCATGTATCTCATGCGCAAGTTCAATTTTTCCAGACAAGCAAACGTTTCAGTAATAACTCATACCAGATCGGCAGGGACGGAGGCCCAGACGAGATCACAGCGCCCAATGGCCGCGGCAACGGAAGCCAAGTCCTCCCAGAGGAGCAAGTGGACGTGGAGAGCAGAAGAGGCAAAGAACGACTGCAGCTCGCTCCTCCGAAGCTCACCAGCGGCGGCGAAACCCGCATCAAGTGCGGCAAGTGAGGCAGGGTAGTCGCCCTCAACGGCCAAGGCGGAGGCGAGCTGGGCGTGGAGATTGCAGGACCAGAGCAGGGCCTGGTCGCGGGGGATGAGGTCGGAGGCGAGGAGGTGGAGGGCGCGGAGGAGAAGGTGCTTCTGGTGGGGTATGGCGCCGGTGAGGTGGTAGCAGCGGGCGAGGAGGGAGTGGGCGTGGAGTTTGAGAGGGAGGGAGGAGGGGACAGGGTGAAGGAGGAGAAGAGCGCGCTCGAGGTGGGACTTGGCGTGAGAGAGGTTGTGGGAGCGATCGAGGAGTAGGGCCGCGAGACGGAGGCGGGTGCGGATCTCGGCCATTGGGAGGAGGGAGGCGCCGCTCTGGAGGACGGCTTCCAGGCACTTGGCGGCGCGGGAGTAGTCTCCGGAGAGCTCCGCTTCCTCGGCGAGGGCCCAGAGCCCCTCCACCGCAGCCTCCATCGCCGGCGAGGCGGGAAAGGGGACGGAGGACGGGAGGAGGAAGAAGAGAGGGGAAATTGGTGTGGCAGTCAATGGAGTAGGGGATTGAACCGGGAAAATTGAGAACCGTGGAAGGAAAAAAAACCGAGTCTTTCAAGGAATGTTGCGGCTTGAATAATTACGTGAGTAAATAATTACTCTTTTACAAAAATTCACCTGAATTGAGGCACTTGGGCTTTTAACCTCAATTTTCTGAGGCACTTTGCAATTATACAAATTTAGATTTTTGTTACAAAATAACCCAAATTTGGGCGGGAAAACACAAGGTGAAAAATGAGCTTGTGGCAAGATGATACTGCATGGACTGCTAAAAGGAAGAAGAAACATTTAAAACAAATCCATCATAAAAATCTTCGAATTAAAACCAAAAAGAAAAATAATGACCGTTTTCTTTTTTGTGCGGGAGGTAAAAAGCTATTTTCCGCATCTTGTTTCAATATAATCAACATAAACCGAAAAAATTTGGTAATTATTCAAATGTCAAAACCTGTCATTATCACAATTACTAGGAGCCATATGTAAATGTACAAAATCATACTATCAAACAATCCCAAAAGTGTAGAAATTCCACCATCCTTCATCAGTTGATTTACACATTTCACCAAAGTTTGCAATGGTCACTGAAAAAATAAGTCTGCGACACATTTTACAGAGTTAACATATTAAAATATGTGATCCAATATTTAATACAAGCCTTCAGGTGGAACAACATAAACAAAGTTTAACCTCCCTTGATCCTTAAAGCAAATACTGAGAGTAATAATTAGCCAACGAGCAAATGTTGGCTCTTTAACAGCAGATGAGATTAATTTTTCTGCTTAGCCACTGTTCTTGTGACAGTCGAAACACCATCGACGAACTTTGTTCTGAACAAGACATTTGCATTGTTGAACATGCCCTCTTTCAGTGACACTACGATGAACTGCAGGAAAAGAAATTGTTTAGAGCAACCAAGATTAGTATTTGTAATGGAGTTTAAGATTCCTCCAGACCACTACGAGAATAGCAAAGAAATTAACACTGAAAAATCTAAGTTCCCCCCCAAATTCATCACCTTTAGCTGGATGTAGTCATTTCAATTGATTTTTCTAAGTCCAATATCAATGGGAAAGAGAACTTTACGAGTATATATCAAACAACAATAACTGACAATCTAGACGTCTATGGAGATGCAAAAGATACAACTTTTAACTGTTGATTGCAGTTGAAGTTTTGTGCAATCACAAAAGAGGGCTTTGTAATTAATGCTCGTCATGTCATGTCACTTTTTGACCTGTGCACTTGTGTTACATTGTAATCAATAGCTATAAAAGTTATATATCTTGCATTTCTTTAAATGTTTATTCCTTGCTGTAACTCCTCATATCATTGAAGTGCAAGAACAATAAGCTTAGAGAAGTGCTCTGAAGACAGGATATGTAGTATACGAGCACACAGACGAGAACAAATGACATAGGGTTAATTTTGGAAATAACATGGATACACAAACATAAGAGTTAATTTATAATCAAATGGTAAGAGTTTCTGGTAACAAAGAATTTGAGCAGGCATAGAACCATCTTTGACTGCCTATCTGCCCTTTGTTCGCACAACAGCATTGGGTGAACATGGACAATATGCCAACCAGGAAAGGAGGACAAGTTGTGAGGCTTGGGGTTCAGGCAGAAGTCCAAAGCGAGTCTTCTGTCAAAAGTAGAAAAGGATTGGGTTTGGATCAATACCCTTGTATCATGGAAATGCCCTAGTTTGATCACTTGGAGCAGGTCAGTTTGCATGTCCTCCAAATCTGGATAGATAACCACAGCTTGCTTCAACAGGATCAATTTAGTCAAATAGGTTAATTCTAGTGATTTCAGAATAGTTGGACTCACTAACTTTTCCCCCATGACAGAAAGTGAGGCTGTCAATATACTCCGGAAGAGAGGCACTCAAAAGTATATGGAAAAGGTATGGAAGAAATCAAACAAAAGAAAATCCAGTTAATTCTTAACTGCCAAGGAAAAATAGACAAACCTGAGAATGTGGAAAATGAGTTTTAATCATCTTTCCAATATTCTGCGTGTGGCTCAGATCCAAAGCAGCATCAACCTGTATCACAAGTAAATTGGAAGCATATTGTTGTGTCAAAGCAGAAAACAATCATCTATCAAAGACAATATTCAGGTAGTGGAAAAACTCAAAGAAGACAAACATGTATCAATTCTCAGTCTGTCAAAAAACACTCAGTAACAGATGTTTCTCTGCTCACTCATACATATGACGGAAAGAAGTGATGCCATCTGCAACAATCAACAGACACATTGCTTGTGCAGAAACACAGCCAAAAAACATAAAGAAAGGCAGGGAAATAGCAAAGAAAATTAGTGGTAATCTATATTCATCCTGGTCTTTTTGAAAAAAAATAAATTAAAACAAGGTCCTTCATCAACTGATCATTCTTAACTTAAACATTGAAACAATCTGAGTAGTAGGTTTTTCTTAAGTAACCAAATGACAAAGACAGAAAGCTTCATTTGTGGGTCAAAGAAAGCTCTATTTGTCAAATAATTAGTTTTAACGTGTTATGAAAGTTATCCCTAGCACCTCCAATTTCCAAATGGTAGTTTCCTAAAATAGTTAGTCATAATGATGAAACAGGTGACAGATCACATTTGGTGTTCTTGGATGGCAAAATGAATCTCAAACTAATAGAAAAATTTTACTGAATACTAACCAGTTGTCACCCATATAAAAAAAATTAGTACAGACACATACAAGAACAACTATACATGCATGAGGATGTGAATTTCAATATAACTTGGTTTGGAGCATTTTCCAACATTGTAAGATTTCATTCCTTTTGCATAATCAAATAGCACGAGCCCCAAATGGTTATCAACTAATTATTTCCAAGATTATCACCCTCAGTTGACTAATTTATGCTTTCTAAGCAACAGAAAGGCACATGCTATCATTTGATTTTAGTTAAATAGATTCCAGAAGAAGATATTTAGAACAGAGTTTAACTGCCAACATCATCTTCAGCATAGTGTCTCTCCTCTTACCATCTTCAATTTTGACCTACACAAGATGTTACCACATGGTTGAAATGCCTAAAAAGTGACTGCTTGCAGTGACCTAGCAATTTATTAGTACATCATAATACAGCATACAGTATCAAACCAGTTGGCCAAGCCAATGCCAACTTACTGACTTCATGCCTAATTTGTCCAAAATAAAAATAACAATTCCAAATAAAACATCCATGCAAAACGTAGTTTGGTTTCATAGGCAAGTACCTCATCTAGTATATAAAGAGGTGCAGGCTTAAAAAGAAGCAATGCCAAAATGAGGGAAAGTGCAAGAAGAGATCTTTGTCCCCCACTTAGCTCCGACAAAGATTGCTTCCAGACACTTCCAAATGCAACACGAACTTCAAGACCATCTAAAAAACTATTTCCTTCAGAAGGTTCAAGCTTTGCCATCGTGCCAGGTAAAAGTGTGCTAAAGATGGACCCAAAATCCCTGAAAATATTGATTAATTTCAATAATGGTGGTATTGTAAGGCAATCCGTTAGAAACTAATAGCATAAGATATTACTTACAAAACAGAAAAAAGATAGTAGAAACAGGTAGATATGGGGATTATAACTTACTTGTTCACCTTAACCCATGTTACTTTCAGAGTTTCCTTCTTTTTCTCATCTAACTCTTCGATCACCTTTTTTATCTTTGTTTTATCATTCTGCAAAAAACACATTATAATAAATATGAACAGCCCCAAGTCTAAGTATCCACTGTAATTTTTTAACTGGAGGCAGAAGACATGCCTCGACGATATTCTTCTTGGAAATCAAGTCCTTGTACTCATCTTCTGCTTTCTCAAACATTGCTATTACCTTTTTATTCACCCTCTTTTCAAGGCTGAGAGAACCACAAAAACAACAATACATGTTAAATGATGCAGAATTCATTCTCAAGTTAAAACTTTAATTCATTAAACAAAATTCCAAATGGCCAAATAATAGACTAGTAAAATTAGCACACCCAGACTGTTCAGCTTGCAATTTATCAAGTTCTTCCCTCAACTTTTGTGTGTCACAAGATGAGAAATCATAGTCGGATCCGGATTTTCCAAACAGCTGCTTCTCCGTCGAAATCCATCCATGCTTCTCAAGTAATTTATCAACCTTCAAGGAGCATTCTTTCTGTTCCATCTCCATGCGTTTCACCTAGAGATAAATATACCACTCACAATGCTTTTGTCTTGATTTATGGAGTGATGCATACATGGAAAATAACCACTAGATTACCTCATTTTCCATCTTTTTCCTTTCAACATTTGCATCACTGAGTTTCTGTTGAAGTTTCTGCTGCTTTTTGACAATGAGACTAATATGGGAATCACATTCTTTCAACTGTGCACGATTCATCTTTAACTCTGCTTCAGCTTGATCAAATTCATGTTTTATTGAACTAACCTGGATTGCAACATCAATGTAAGGAAAAAATTTAGAAAATCTTCTAACAGTAAATTTAGTTTAGAACCAACAGTAAAAACAAATTTAAGCAAATTTCTGGAAGTACCAAGTTGTTCTGTTTATCAAGTAATTGAGTCAGAGCAGTGATTTGCCCCTCTATGGAGGCTAATTGTTTTTCCATCTTGCTGAGTTCGTCAATTTCTGCTACTTTTTCCATTACAATCCTCTCCCTTTCATTTTCATGTACCTATATGAATGCAAACCAGGTCTAAGAGAGGATAATAAAATTAACTTTCATGGCTATGGTGGTTGAATGGAATCAAACAATCCCACTGGATAGCCCCCGTAAGAAAGCAATCGACAAAAACTCCAATTTACCAGAATCGTGCAAGATAAACATCACAAGCAGGTGCAAGACCCATGAGATGACTGAAACGATATCAGATGGCTAACTTTTGCCCAAAAAAATAAAGCTTAGCCTTCATAAATGCAAAGAAGGAAAACTGGTGCAGAGAAGTGGCATCATCAGTAAAAATACTTCAACTTGATCAATATCGCAATTCACAACAAATGTATGAGCTCCAGCACTACAAACAAAAAAACTGTCTACTCAAAGTAAAAAAAAAGTGTATTCCCTTTTCTCAGAAAAACGAAAGAAACACATGTTACCTTTTTTTATTAGTAGGTATAATGTTACTGGATTGACAAACTTGGCAAATCTCGGGAACTGTTCCCAGATGTTGATTATTGGAATAGGGAATATCTAACATCACATGGACTTGCAATTGATAATCATTGCTTTTTAAGTAGATTATAGTTTGCTTCTTTCAGATCATGTTGATGAGTTATGTTTTGCTATCGCAAAATGTTTTTTGCCTTCCATCAAGGTGCTCTTCTCAAAGGATTTAGGTCCAATGGGGGGATCAAACTGTTCATTGGCTTGGTCAATCACAATTCATGCAATGCAGCTTGTTCAAATTTTTAGCAAACATTTGCCTGTTGCAATTAATGAACTACTTATCAAGAAATTATGTGGCAATTTGATCGGACTTAAAAGCATGCTTAAAAGGCTGAACTTCACTTTTGCATGTGAATTACGTAAGGTCACAAAGAAATCAAACTGAATCACTCCGTGTTAATAACTTAAGGCCCTTTCAGATTGGGATGATCATGAGAAAATCACAATTAGTTAGTGGGGTGAATAGTGAATCATGAAGAGATTTTAATCACATAAACTTTCTAAATTGGTATGGCTGTGTTTGGATGTAAATCTGATTATAGAAATTTAAAATGCATTTGGATGATTTCATGATTGATTGTATTATCATCACATGCTGATCATATTACTAATCCCAATCCAAACAGGCCCTTCGAAAGAAAATTAACTTCCCTTTCATTGTTATGAAATAATACTGAATGCCACAAGCAAAGAGTAAGTGTTGACATAATTAGCATGAATATTTGGATTGAGCAAACTCTAGTCAAATAACTAGCATAACTATCAACATATCAATTTTAGCTTCTAAGCAAACAAGTAACTAAAGATTCATATTAAGCTTCAAAATTTTTGGATGAATGTTTCACACTAGCTAACCAACCAACAAAATTATCTAGATCAATAGGTGTTACATGAAAATAATTATCTAACCAGAGAAGAGATCCACTAACAGATTCACACACATTCCCCATCTCATTCACAAGTATCACACATTTCCCATAATTCCCTTCACTGGAAGACTCCTTTTTGTATCGGTCTTTGATCATTTCCTTTAACCAGAAAAGGCAAAGGTGATGACAAGATATAAGCAAATCCCTACTGAGTTTAAAATCAAAATTGAGAAATGATTGCTGTGGAATTTAAAGGATTGAAGATATCCTTCGATTATCACATTTGGGCAGAAAAATAATTATGCAATAACATAATGCTAAAAACCACACCTTGAGTTGCTTTGAAGCTGACTGCATGTCTGACTTAAGTGCCTTTATCTTTTTATCTAATTCTTTGAGTCTAGTCTCACGTAGGCTCCCATGTTCTCTGATAGACTTCTCAAGTGCTGCAACCATGCTAACAGATTTTTCATAAAGAATTTGTTTCTCTTCGGCTCCCATTTTAGCTTCTTTAATATCTTGCTCCAACTTCTTTACAAGATCTGCTAGCTATTTTCAACATATACAGTTCAATTTCAGAATGATTTTAAGCATGTAAAAGGCATTAGCTAAAATATGACCGAGTGAAAATGAAGTAAATGTAAGGAAGACATTATTTTGGGGACAACGAGACTGAACCTTATGGTGTTCATTCTGCTCTGCTCTGCTTTGGAAGAGGGAAAAATCATATGTTTTGAGTTCCAAGTCAGATTTAAGCTGCATGAACTTTTTTCCAAGTGGCAAAAGCGATGCAATCTGGAATAAAAGCAAAAAATGTTACGTAGGAGCACTGAAATTCAGATACCCTAAAATTTTCAGCTCATGTTTAGAAGGGCAAGTGGACATAATTTTTGCTTGAACTCTATTTGAGGTTTATGTACACACTACACACAAGCTGCAGGAAGTAACATGATTTTTGTGGGCTAGAATTTTGCTTGGGGAAGGTGGTGGGATGCAGATTTTTCACAAAATATTAGCCAAAATATTTTGATTCATATTGGTAAAACATGCATATATAAACAGTGAGAAAAACCTTTAAAAAATGCAGAAACTAGAAGAATTGGGAACAAAAACCAATCTTGAATAGCAGCAGTTTGTATTTTCAGGTTCAGAAAGACCTTATCATTGATTTCTGACAATCTCCTCTGATGAAAAGAAAGCTTTGATTCTGCCTCTGCCAATATGTGAAGCTGCTTCAACAATTCACCCCCTCCTCTATAAACATAATATTGTTAAAAAAATTATGACATTTAATAAATCTACAGAAAGGGGCAAAGGGGGTCTGGAAACAGGTTAAAGGCACTTATGCAACAATGCAAATACAATAAATGTTCAAAGACAAAAGGAAGGTGATAAGATAATAAGACAAACAATCATTAGATCAATGGTGCTCATAGAAATTTTAGCATTGGTAATTTATTAGTCTTTCATAGATGAATCCTTACTTTCGGCTGCCACCAGTCAGAAGACCACCTGGCTGGAAAAGATCACCTTCAAGAGTCACACTAGGGGTGCTGACACCTCGATTAAAAGCAATCTATAACAAAAAGGCACAAGGGAAATTTTAGAAAATAAGTCCTTAATAGTCACACTATATAACTGATGATGAAAGTGATCCGGTACCACAGATCTGAAATAAACCAGAAGCCAGATTTTTTTGTAGAGGGAATAATTATAGTGTAATAGAGCATGTCATGTAAAAACTGAACGGCTAAGTGATAAGCCTTTAGGCAAATGAAAACAAAAAAAATAAAAACAAATGCAAAGGAAAGGAGGATACATCAATAGCTTAAATAAACTGCAGAAAGTGGCATTAACTGCATTTCTGAAGACAGCACCATAATCTGAAACAGAACCTAAAAATTTTACAAGTGTTGAAAACTTCAATTAATGAAGTCAAGAGCTGGCATGCTCCTGCATATATGAATCCACATCATATCAGGATAATGCACATTTCCATCTTTTAAAAAAAGAACTGCAAGGAAAGAACTAAACTACCATATCTAGCCAACACTTTTCTCAATTACACTCCACAAAAACATATAATACAAGAATTATAATAAACCTACATAAGCAGTTAGTAGTTGATACTAAATGATAATAGCATACTGATTTTTCAAATGCATGAGTATAATGCAAGACAAAGACATTACTTTAGTCATGGGCCATTCGCTTATTCATAAAGTTTGTGATATTTAGCAAGCTTTCAATTCAAAAATCAAAGGTCTATAATAAAGAGTTAAATTCCACTGTGAACTGAGACAAATTTCAGGTTCTCTAGCTCATGCTATTCAAGTGCCATGCTGGTAAGCCTCACAGCCATATCCCCCAACTTGTGCCTAACTGGACATATGAAGCACCATTTTCAGACTTATTCCTATGATAAAAGGAACACTCAGATTAGGAGAGGGGAACTGGTGGTTGAGCCAAGCCAACCAAACTGCATTTGATGGGTCATTTTGCCTAAAAATGGCTTTGCTAATTACTGAAAAGAAGGATCATATAAGATTTAACAAGTAATGTTCACCCAAAATTGCTCAAACCACATCATCCCCACTTTATCCCTTTCCCATCTTTTACATTTTCTCATAGCTTATGTTTAGTTATCAAGGATAAAAGGCTTACTTTTGAGATTGAGTGGCATGACTAGCATGAAACTAGTGAAAAATTAGGGTCTAGATATTTGATTATGTGTAACCATGGAATGGAAACCTCTAATATGGCACAACATATTATTTACTTTTCTGCTTCTAACAACCTATTGACTTTTTTTCTTTCAACACAGCTTTATGATTTAATTCCTTGAGAACCCAATCAGCATCAATGATGATAAAGTTAAGACATCAACAAGACAGTTAAGGACAACTAAGCATTAGTTCATGTAACTTTAGAGAGCTCAGCTAGTTACACATGATCAATAACATGTATGGTATGAGTAAGCATTAAATAGGTTTGGATAAACATTTTTAACAAATGGTACGTGTTAAACTAATTAATAGTCTAATTAGTTGTTTCGGATGTAATTAGCAAATTGAAGAGTGCAACTTGGCTCGTTGCCATCAATTATATCCCAGACAGCATATTAACTAGATAAATAGCAGCTTCTAATTAGACTATTCCAAACATTGTTTTCTTTGACCGATGAATGCCAAAATCAATCTATGCAACTTGTATATGCTACATTGGTGACTTCTAATAAATGTAAATGCATCACGCAAATGGCTGGAATGAAGAACATGGTGCAACCATAAAATAATTATATAAAACAACTTCTTTAATGGAAAGGCAGGATACAAAAAGTGAAACACAAGCGCGCAGTGGTGATAACCTTATAGACCAACTCGAAGTGATGTTAAGCAATTTGAAGATCCCAAGGGAAATAATAATAAGACAACCTTGAATACAGTTACTAAATAAAAGCAAAGTGTTACCTCCTTCGCTGCATCAGTACTTCGACAAACAAATGTTGACCCAAACACATAAGCCATGGCATTCTGCAATAAATGCTGATATTAACTACAAAATTTTCTAGCAGAAGTGTCAATTATTCATACATTCCATCCACATATCACAAGGACAGCAAGAAGAGGATAGATTCCTTTTAGAGAGAAGGGAAAAAAATCTACCAATGGCAAAACCATTTAAAGATTTCTGAAGTTTACAAAGGTGAAATGTCTTTGTATATGCAGATCATTATGGAAGTCAGCGAGAAACATATGAACCAACTCAACTACAAAAATATCCATCAAAGCATTTCCAGTTAATAGAGATAGAATGCTCTAATAAAGAGTCTAAAGGGCTAATTTGTATATATGACCACATTTCCGCATTTCATTGCATGGTAAGAATGCTATGGCAGTAAGCTTTTCAGTTTAAAAATGAAACTTGAAATAAAATATCAACTTAAAAGAAGCAAATTAATGAATTTATTAAGCACAGAGAGACTTACCTTCACTTCATCATCATAGCCTATCAATAAAAGCGCCAAATCTGCATTACCTTCACCAACCTATGACAAATATATGGAGTTCTAAAATCTACAACAAAATGATGATGTCAAATTAGTTTGCTAAAACCATACCAATCTTAGAGCAGCTTGTTGCACTCTTGCAGGAACAGTATATGTTTGGATTTTACTCAATGGAATAATTGTCACACGACGCCGGAGATCACCATTCTGAAGAAGCTGCTTCCCAGTATCTTCCTGTGTCTACAACAACATTAAACAGCTTGCCTCCAGCAGCAACCTGTGGAATGAGATCAGAGTCTCAAGGCATAAATGATGTGAAGATAAATCAAGTGACAATTGAAACATTCTCCAGACATTTAATGAGCTCAAGAGAACCTCCAAGGCAGTCATTGTGGAACTGTCCTTCACTTTAATAAGCTTAGCAACCACCCCTTTCACCTTTGACCTGTCAAAGTTTGTCACTGGATCACGGTAACTGAATTGCACATTTGCCAATTGTCCAGAAAGAATTCGTAGTTCATCGTTCAGCTGCTGCACTATCTCTAGCTCAACTGAGCGATCCTAAGCAACATCACCAACAAATAAGAATAAGCAACAGAGGAACCCGCAGATTGTCAATTAATTTGGCATTGTCAAAGGCTTTCAGTGACTAAAACAAAAGAAATTTATAGTGAGTTTCATGACATACAACAAACTAAAGAGTACAGTAATTATTTCTAAGGAATACGAGAAGAGCAACCATTACCTTTTCCAGAGCCTCCATCTGCCCTTCCTTAAAACTGATTGAATGAATAGCTGCTTTAAGAGTCTCCAATTCTTTCTTTCTGACATTAAGCTCATTTTCTACAGATGCAGCCTCATCACGCTTTGTCATTAATTGACTATTTTTATCTGTAATCTCCTTTTCTAAATGGATTATTTTTGTCTTAAACTGCTTTAATTCTGTTTGAGCTTCTCCAACAGCAGCTTTGGCATCCCTTAATTGGTCTTCAAGACATTTTTCATCATTCCCACTGCTCTTACCAGCTAGAACACCCTGTGAATAAAAAATTCATACACTTATTACAGTAGAGGAAGTCTCAGTATTATTAAACTTGTTTTTGACTTATACCTGGTATTCTCTCTCACATTCGTCCAAATTCTTGGATAAATCCTCCACTCTTTTTTTAAGATCAGCTGCTCCATCCTCAGCCTTCATGATGGCTGAATCCCTCTCCTTTATTGATTGTTTTATGTCTTCAATGCTCCTTGCAATCTACCAAGAAAATAAATCATACAAGATACACAGCCAGTATAAGCTGAATTGCTTGATGTGTATGGTACATATTGATATACGCAAAGTTGCAGTAAACATAATAAAAACTTGAAAATCAGTTACAAAAATCCGGACAGCATGCTTTGTGCTCAAAGGCTACAGAAGCACAAAACAAAAATCAGAGGCAAAAAAAAAGTATAGAACCAATCATCACCTTCTGAGCAGATGACTTTTCAGTCACCACAGATTCTTTCTGATTATTCATGAGAGATGTTTCTTTCACAAGGGAATGAGAAAGCTCATCCACCTTCTCTGACAAGATCTTCATCTCTCCACCCATTTTTGCCTCTTTTTCAGCAGTTATCGCAGATATCTTATTTTCCATTTCCTGCATCTCTGCTTGCATTCTTCCAGTGCTATCCTCTAGTTCTGTAATTTTTGACTTGACTTGTGCAACCTCACTAACAGCACCATCCCTAACTTTTTCTGCCTGAACATACTCAAAAGCAATGCAGAACCTTTTGAGGCGATCTAATTCTGCATTGCCATCGGCCCACTGCATATACTGCATTCTCTCTCTCCTGAGCTTCTCCAGTGCGGGAAGTATCTCTTGATCAAGAAGCTTATCTATCTCATCCACCTTGTTTTGCTTCTTCTCAAGCGTCTTCAAAGCAGCCTCCTTTTTCATCTCATACATTCTTGTTCCAGCAGCTTCCTCCAACATGGACAAAATTTCAGGTGGCTTCATATTCAGGACTTTTGTGATGCGCCCTTGCATTATAAGAAAATGTGGGTTGTTAACATTGAGCTGCACTGAGTGGAACAGTGTCTGAACGCGAGAAGGCTGAGCAAGGTGCCCATTGATGAGGTACTTATTCCTTCCCCCAACAACGATCTGAGAAAAAACAAAGCTCATCAGCATCAATTTACACCATAGGCACATGAAAGAACTTTATGTTCCCTGCTACCACCATAAAGAAAATAGAAAGAACAATTTTGAACTTCCAATGAAACAAAGGAAGGATGAGTTTTGAGAAAAAAAATTGAACTTCCTATATTTTATTAATAAGTAATTGCACTCCACAAAGGACGCTAAGAAATGCCCTCCATTATCTTCTTTTGGACATTCAACAATGTAAAAGATTCAGCCTCAAGTCCCCAATTGAGTGCACCTGATGGGGAAAAATGGACACAAATTGGACGGACAAATCAATTTCACTCGGCATTATTTAAGATTATAGGCATATGAAAGCACAATCTATGCGGTTGCTATCTCATACCCAAAACTAAGAAGACAAGCAAAAAAGTAAGGAAGAATTATCAGTAAAAATGCAAACTATTTTCATTTCTATTAACATATAATCTCACTCCACAAAGCACGAGATTCAGAAATGCGCTCAATCATCTTCATATAGACATCCAGCCATGCAAAAGTGTCAGTCTTGGGTCACCAATGGAAGACATATGTTGCACAAAAAGAAAGTAAATTAGATGAGAAAATCAATTTCGCTAAGCATTATTTACATTATAGGCGCATGAAAGCACTCTAATGTCAATGCTACCCCAAAACGAAATAGGAAATCAAGGATGAGTTATAAATAAAAATGTGACATTCTTATCTTCTCGTAAAAAAATAGGTAAGAAATGCGCTTAATTATCTTCGTAGACAGTCAACAATGCAGAAGATTCTGTCTTGAGTCCCAAATTCCACATGTTTGATGCAAAAAAATAAATAAATAAACCAAAATGGACGAAAAGCAAAAAAGGGAAACACACCTGCCTGGTGACAGTGATCTCAGGGCAATCCTCATACCCAAGGGGGCTGCGGCCGCGGTCGGAGTTGTCAAACACGACGGACACCGTGGCCTTAGTGATTCCGGCCTGACCCTGCTTGTAGACGAGCTCCTGGAGGTTGGCCGCACGGACGTGCTGGAGGTTGGTAATGCCGAGCACGAAGCAGATGGAGTCGAGGATGTTGGACTTCCCGGACCCGTTCAGCCCCGTAATGGCGTTGAAGAAGGGATCGAAGCCGGAGACCACCGTCCTCGTCGCGTAGGACTTGAAGCCCTCCAGGCAGATCTCCTTGATGTGCATTGCTGCTCTGATTGGGGCCGAATTGAAGCACCGGGTTTTCGATTTAGGGTTTTGGAGAGTGAAACCCTGGCTGGGAAGATGGAGGATGAGGGCGGGAAACGAATTTTGTGTGGCGGACATTTTGAGGTTTTTTTTTGAAATGGGATGTCGGAACCGGGCGGTGAGGTTAACGGGAGGCTGGGCCTAGGGACACGGGCTGGCTCAGCCCGGGTCATTGGAGTTCTGAGATTTTCGCACATGAACCCCTGAAAGTTCGGGATATTAGATAGTAGTACCCAGAATTATGAAGACTCTTGAGACTTGAAGAGTAAGAAACTCACTTTTATTTTTGAAGAAAACAAATTCACTTTTGTTATGTGCTTTTAATCTTCTGCTTGTTCAACTATTTTCCTGAAAATTTTTAATCGTTGAATGATTGCATACCTTGTATTGTGAATTTTGTGAAGGATAATAGGGAAGAATTTTCTGAATTTATCTCTTAATTAATAGACAGTATTTGCAACGAACAGAAGCAAAATGAAATTACAGAATGGGGCATTTCTTAACTCTCAATCACACTCTTCAACTACGGAATGCAGTAGAGATTATAAAGTTCTTGAAATTCTTTGTAAACCTCACATTAAATCAACAATTTTCCGCAATTCTCGAGAAAAAAAAAAACAAATATGAATACAAAACCCTTTTTTTGCACAGTTCATACAAACATGACTAGATATACAGATCTGCGCGCATGACTCGCCCGAGCTCCCGAGTTGACTAATTTTTAAACAGGAGGAGATACGAATAAACTCACGACAACTTGTAGATAAAAAACTGCAAATTTTCACAAATGAATCGATAAAATTTGGCTAAATGTACATGACACCAAATGAATCTCGTTATCTGATGCTTAAAGTCTCCACTGAATGATCCCAGATCAAAAACCCCACCATCACCGCGTATTGCTCATTACTGCTACTGCTGGTGGTGGTGGAGCAACTCAAAACTCTCGTGTGCACGAATGATTCGCATCCACAGCTCCCCAACAAAGAGTCCCACCACAATCACCATCCAACATCACCACAATAGAGCAACAAAAATTCACAAATTTTGATAAATTTTTCCGTCGATTTCAAACAGGAAATAAAAAATAGCACGCACAACATTATATATACTATCTTCAAATGATGACCCGAAAAAATCACTTGTAATCAAAGAAAAAGAGTGGCCCGCAACAGATAAGGCCCCAAATCTATCACCAACTCCACCTCCATCGCCTTCTAGAAGCTCCAAGCTTAGTGGAGGAATTGGATTCTTAGAAATCTAAGTTTTTCTGTGTTGTCGTTGACACCAGCTTCTCAAACATCTCGAGCATTTGATGCCTGAGACTTCCATTGCCTGGCATTCTCAAACCCATTCCTGCAGAAGTGGTAATCCTCCATGGTCTGCTCGATCTCGGCCTGCGTATTCATGACGAAAGGCCCGTACTGCACAATGGTCTCGTTCAGCGGCTGCCCGCCGATCAGCACGAACCGCAGCGGCCTCGCCGACTTGTTCCAGACACCGATGCCATCGCCGTGGCTCAGCACGGCCACGTGATGGCTTGACACTTGTGTGGAAGACGTTAGGCACCCAAACACGCCCTCGCCTTCTATCACATAGACGAAGGCGTTCCACGAGTCCGGGATGTGCTGGTGGAGCAGCGACCCGGGCTTCAGTGTGAAGTCGAGGTACATTGTTGGAGTTCGGGTGTAGACCGGGGATTTGATGCCGAATGCTTCCCCGGCGATGATCCGGACTTCCACCCCGTCCTTCTCGGCTCTGCTTATGTCCTTGCTCTGCAGTTCTTGGTACCGGGGTTCAATCCTTTGGGCGAAAAATAACACAATTTTAGCCATAAACAATAACAAGAGAAAAAAAAAAAAACAATGGATACATTTAATTGAATTGGTTACATTTTGTCTTTGGAAGAGAGATTGATCCAGAGCTGAAGTCCCTTGTTGACGCCTTCGCCCACGGGCATCTCCGAGTGAATGATTCCCCGGCCGGCCGTCATCCACTGAAGACGACGAGGAGAGGCATAAGCACAAACACAAAAAACACACATAGGTTCATGGAAAAAAAAGATCAAATAAGCAACAAAAAATGCGAATCAAATACCTGCAGATCCCCCGTCTTAATGGTGCCCTTGTGGCCAGCAAAATCCTCGTGAGTGAAGGCTCCCTGGATCCATTGGTGGATGATCAATATACAACGAACATCTTACAAAACAAAATTTTCGTTATCTTCATTAACCATATACCTGCAGCATGTAGGTAACAGTCTCGAAACCTCGGTGAGGGTGATCGGGGAATCCGGCCGGCGCCGACACTTATGGCAAGGACAAGATTACAGTCAGATCCAAACCAACACGAGCAAATCCAAGAAACAAACATAACTTACCGGAAAATTCATCCAGCATGAGAAACGGATCCAAGCTCCTCAGCTCATTCCTGAGCACCCCAAAAATCGATCAAAACCAAAATCTGAAGAGAAAAAAAAAAAATTTAAGGAACACAAATAAGAAGAAGAAGAGCACCTTCCAATGCTTCTCCTGACAATGGCGCCAACGCCTTCTTGCTGTGGCTTGGCCAGCACCTTCTTGACCACATGCCTGAGATTCTGAAAAGCCATGGCTGCTGTTTCTCGGCCTTGTTCTTCTTCGATAGGAGCGGAAGAATTCATGGAGACGATGATTTGTGGATTTGGGTTCGTGAGAATTCAAAGTGGGATGATTGGATTGGGTTTGGATTGGAAGAGGATTGGAATTTATAGAACATTGCCCTCTCTGTCTTCATCATCATGATCTCACGTACATGTCAAAATGTTGGGTTTTTTTTTTTGCTTTTAATTATTCCACATTGACTAACTCATTCTTACGTCCATTGACCATTTTGGCCCGAGTTTAGGTTAGATAGTTACCATTTTGAGGGATAAATTGTACTTTTCGCGGGGTTCATCCGATGAAAGACGATGAATCGGATGAGATTGGACTTAGGATAAAATGGGGGTTCAGAATTTATACGAAAAAGTCCTATTATTTGTTTATGTTCGCGAAGAAGGTCTGCATGACGACTTCATTTTTTTTATTTTTTTTTATTTTTTTTTTTGTTCGGGGCAAGGTCGGTTAGCCTGTCGAGCAAGGAAGGTTCTATTGATTAGTTGCCCGCTGCCACTGGAAGGAGACAGCTGCCTTTGGACCGCGGGGGCTTACGTCATACCTACGTAACCATGATGGAGCACATCTGCTGTTTGCAAATGGGCCGGGCCCGTCAAAAAACTACACCAGCTTGAATTTGTCGGTGCGCCCGTTTTAGCTGGTGCACCGGGTTCGCTCGATAATTACTCAAAAAACAAGCCCAGCGTTCTCTCGATGATCACAAGTTTAATTCCTGATGCCTTCTTCAAAAAAAAGATACGTCAATGATGATGGCGATGATGATGTCTCTCGTAACCAAATAGATTGTGACATTAACTCTATGTTAAGATGAATTTGGGAGGGGACCAAGCATGAGATGCAAATCAAATCCATCTTAATTATATGTAAATCACTAATTTAATCCTAACCCAAAGTCTTCTTCCGAGTTACTTTTATCGGGAAACACACCCGCCGAAGTAGAGTTTGGCAAATCCAAGACCTCTTCTCTGCATATTTGTTTCAGTCCGAAATGACTAGGATTGACGTCGAAGACAAGACGGAAGGGCCCGCTGAACCAATGGAGTGGCCGAGTCCTCTTCAAATTTGGACTAAAGACAACAATTGAGCTGGATGGTTCTGGTCTCATCGCATTCGGGTCTGAGCAGACACTGACCTTTTTCAAGGACTTCTTGGCCTTGAAATTTGAACATCTCCAGCCAAGCTAAATTGTTTCGGAGAATTTCTTCTTCTTTTTTTTTTGGGTTTTTTTGTTGGAATAATTGAATCCAAGCATTTGGTTCCACACGGGCATGAGATAATTTGCTCCATACCACGTCTTCAGATAAACCCTTGCAATTATCGCTATTTACAACATATTCCAATTTTCATTTTTTTTATAGGACTTCTTGTTATTAACTTTCTTTTTGCGCCCACGTGTTTTTTTTTTTTTTTTTTTTCTGTTCTTATGCTGACCAAGGCAGCCGAGAATCCTCTTGTTTGACTATAGAATTTCGTTTAGCTATGTATATCCAGCAGCCGCCCTTAACGTCATGCCCTCCCAATGCTAGTCGCATTCCACCACTGACTTTGGAAATTAAATGCAAAACTTTATATTGGAGAAAAAAAAAAAGGGATTCAGTTGCTACAACGGTCCAAATTCAATGGATTGGATCTGACAGTTGCGGTAACGACTGAATACCGTTCCAAAAAAAAAAAAAAAAAAAAAAAAAAAAAAAATTCCCTGGAGGCATCGCCATTCTCTAGGTATAAGTCTCATAGGTCTACATAAAGAAAGGAAACATTTCTGACAATAGTACTCGGTGAAGAAAAACAAAGCCAAAAATTACCTCCAAAGAAGCCATGTTGAACAAGTTGACCAACAAAATGCTGGCCAACTCTGACTTTGGAAAACATTGTGTTGAGACCAATCTACCACTCCTGGTGGACGATGATGAAAGCACAACAATAGCTGACGCAGTCTCCAATCACCCATGATTGCGGACCAAGCCATGTTTCCACATCTGCCTTGGTGACACTACACAACTTGCTGACCCAAATCAAAGCATGTACATCACCTAAAATTGAAGTCCTCGATACATAATCGTTGAAGCTTTCATTTCCAAGAAAAACAATAATTCTCATACAAGGTGCTCGTGGTACCTTAGGTGAATAAAAATCTAATAATGTAAGATCTAAAAAGGGCCAACAACCTGGAAAGCCATTTCCTCAGGACTCCTCAAGACTCGGTGTATCAGTTGATGAAGGGCAGTGATGTCCTCGATAGGCATGATGATATCTTTCCGCTGGAAAGGCCTGCGGGCAAAGTTAAGAGGAGCGAGAACAATCTTTTGGGCTGATGTCTTCTCAATGAGTTTCTCCATCTGCTGGGTTCCATGAATTAGCAGCACCGGGGATGACAAAAGGACAATAATTTACTTCAGTCACACAGGGAGAAGCTTGATATGCTTCCATGGCAGAATCAATTAGCATCTTCTGTCGATGTGCACTGACCGAAAACTTATTGGTGATAGCCAAGACCCAAGGGATGCCAAGACACCTTGCCTCATGCAAGAGAGGTGAAGGAGCCAGTTGTGGCTTTGAATCACCTGATTGATTACTCAATGGTATTCTCTGTGATAGGTTATGCACAAGAACAATCAAATCAATTTTCTTACTCAGATTATGAACTCCCATACGCAATTCTTCACAGAATCTCTTAGTTCCTACATGCAATTCCTGTAGCATGAGGAAAAAAAAGGCATTTGTAAGTTACAGACAGTCACACTGATTCCTGACACTGGACTCCAGTGAAAAATCTAGTATATAATTTCAGGCTCAGGTCAGGTTTGCATTTGAATCTTGAGCTTCGGGCTCGGGCTCGGGCTCGGGCTCGGGCTCGGGCTTGGCAGCGCCCGAGCCTGGCCAGATTACAATCCTACCACCAACGAATTCTCTAGAGCTATCTAATACATCAATCAAACTCATTCATGATTGAAGGTCCCATAAATATGACATACATGTTTCTTTACTCGTGCATACAGAAAATATCATATTAAGTGATAGGAAATTTTAAAGCATTGTCATCAACAGGAAAATTTAAAGCATTGTCTTCAATAATAGCAACAATTAGGCAAAAACAAAGTGATAATTAAACAATATTAAATTTAAAACTTGTTAGTATACTGAGGAAGTGTTCCAAGTTCAGGGTAATCATAGACAGGATCGAGCTTTGACACAATGCTTTCATACTTGCAGTTAGCATTATACTAGAAAGCCTGCCTGAGTAGAAGTTGCAACATCAATCATCCAGACATCATTCGCAGATTAATTGTACTTCAAATTAAAATTGACACAGAAAATCCACCTAGGGATTGGCCACACAATTCTGTTTAGTGATCTGATCCAGGGAAGTCCTTTCTTGAAGGAATACAAGAAAAGCAAAACACAACTAGGGATTTTCCATCATTAACCAGATATGATTTCTTCAAAACAATTTCATCCAGGGATTGATCTGTATCACTCAGATGCCTAAAGAAATGAGACATGCATTCACTCTCCATCAAACGACGTCTCTCTATCACAATGGCATCATGCCCTGCAGTCCCTCACCTCTCCTCTCTACTTAATTTTCTAGACTGCACCTAGGCCTGAATTTTCAGTATATTGGTGACTCCATTTCACAAATGCCAACAATATTTGGTAGCTTCTAGGCCCAACTAGGTCTAATCACAAGAATCACAACTGAGACTGTCCTTCTCAACATTTAATTGTGCTGTTTTCAAACCATCAATGCCATTGGCTTTACTATACAGGTGGATTCACAAGATGCTGATTTATCCTATGGCTGCTGTACTGTTGATTAAAAGAAAACATTCAATTCTGGTGAATATACATGCTTTTTGTTGCTACACTAGATGCCAGAGGCCTTGAAGCTTCACACTGCCTCTACTTTTTCAAACATAACCAATATGATATTAACTTATTAAGCAGCCATCCTTCTAGAATGAGAAAGAATAGATGCCAGCTATAGAGCACACCGCAAACCATGAGAAACATTGATACTGTTATGCATATAAATGTTTTTTGTCATCAATCTGCAAACATTTGTATATGTTGCCAGACTATAATGAATGAAAATAGTTGCAAAATTTGTTTTGCTTAATCTATAAACATCAAAAAATCCCCCAGTTTCTGAAGATGAGAATAAAGCAGTCAAAAAAGCCAAAACCAGGCAAATGAGAAGAATACCTGCAAGTTAACACCAGGTGAGTCCAAATAGCAAATTCCACCAATCACTGCCCCTTGAGTGTGCAGTTCAGGAAGTATGTTTTCCAGACCAGCATCATCCTTCCAACTACCTAGCCTGATAAACACACTAAATAAAGAAGTTTTTCCAGCACCCTACAACCATTAGATATCATATACAATTGCAACACTGACATGGAACTAGATTTGGTGGCTAATCAATGGGAACATACCACAAATCCAAGCAACCAAACCCTGCAGGTTCTGAAATGACCCTCCTTTGAGATAGTAACAAAATCACTAGTACAATACACAATGAAACTAGTAAAACCTTCATGGTCAACTCTTTTTTCTTCACTATATGGGTTTGTTCTCTGTTCTGGACATAAACCGACACATTCTGTTACCAGCATCAACAGAACAGGGAGCAAAGAATGTTCAAAAATAGGAAGCTTTGGAGGTTTTTTCAGTGGTGACCCAATTAAGATCTGCATTTTTTGTAAATCTGGCTCCATGTGATTTCCTGATGAGTATGGAGGCATTGAAGGTATAGATTCCACAGCTGTCGAACACCTTGAGAACACATGATATGTCATATTATGCACTCAATAAATGCTAGTACTAAGAGAAAAACATGCTGACAGTTCACCAGTAAACCCAAATTAGGATTTTAAATGAATGCCATTTGCTACCTTACATGTGACTGATACACCTCTGAGAATACACACGAGAGAGAGAGAGAGAGAGAGAGAGGGAGGGAGGGAGGGAGGGAGGGAGAGTAAAAAACCTAGTTAAGTTTCCCTAAGAGCTGCAATTTTCACAACTGCAAGGAGAGAAAGAGGGGAAAAAAGAAAAGAAAATGGCAAAATTTCATACTCAATTCTATTTATGATTCTGTAATTGCATTAAAAATTATTTATGATTATATTAATTTAGTATATTAAGAAAGAATTTGCACACAAAATGGAAACCAATGTAATAATTCAACATCTTTCAGATGCCAACGAATCCAAATTACAATTCTTACAACCAGAACCTTAACTTCAGGAAAGGCCTATGTCTATATCAAGTGAACATATCAAAGTGAATTGGTTCCCATCTTATTCTTTTTCTTTGCAAATTGAACTCTATATCATTTAAGATATAACTGCATATACCTAACTGTCTGCCTACGTTTTTCTTTTCTTCGTAAAACTAACACACTGAAAATATCGATACTACCTATAACTACAATAGTGGAACTTATCATGGTAAGAGCAGAATTGGCAAACAGTTATGAAGCTTTTGCAAAATACTACTTCTATAATACACAGTTAATTGTATGAACTATAACAAAAGGTCAGGAAATTTTACAAGTCAATGCGTCATATTTCTTTTTTTTTTCTTGAAATGCTCACATTGGAGCTGAGTTAGGCATGGATACCAACCAAAAACCAATATTTCGCAATCCTGCCATTGCAGATAGTCAAACCCGAGCACCTCTCCTTTTGGGGAATAATGTATCTCCATTGTGCTAATAGTGGTTCAATTTGCATGTATATTAATAAACACTTATGTTTGTTTTCTATGATTTATTTTTAGATAATAGAACCATCAAAATCTTTTAAATTAAGAGAATGTTGGTTATATACCAATTGTTTAATAGGTAGTTTTCATGTCCATTACATGCAGAAGTTACTAGTATATAATATGGATGTGTGTACATGTGCATGACTATGTGCAAGCATGCATTTGTGTATGTCCAAGGATGTTTTGCAAACAAAAGAATGTAGAACCACTAATTACAACATACCAGTGGCCATTTATTTGCGCTTGAACAATGGTGCACAGATGTAGGCCATGACCAATGATGTCAACTTTCAATGGTTCTGCATTATTATCACCAGGAAAACCACTCCAACCAAGAGGAAAAATAGATGTAGCAGTATGGACAACAGGTAGCTCCACAATATGTCCCAGTTCCACTGTGCCACCAAAAGCTGCTAAACCAAGCCATTGCTGCAAGTATGGAAGTTGTGGCAACTGCTCAATTCCCAGGAAAGGTGATGAACTCAAACACATGCACATCTCATATATTCTGCGAAACAAGGAACAGAAGTAAAAGTACAGAATGTCACGAAGAACTCAAATTGAATAATGTAAAAAAGTTATACACATCCAGTGTATATACACAGAGAAGTCTACAATTCCATATTCAACAACATAAAACCTCTCTAAGAAAATGAATGAGTAATACAGTTACATATTTAAGAAACTATACAATAGCACACAAAATAAACAACAACAATCTGGAGGAGGTTTATCTATGTTAAATATTTTTGGCGTCAACAAAAAGAAATTATAGAAATTCTAAGGTACATGCATGTGAGCACCCACAAATTTTTATAGCAACATTGGTAGATTCATATGGAATTATGTGCCAATGCTCTGATTGCACAGGACAATTCTTCTCATCCCTTAGGGCACCGTTTGATTTCAAATCAAGATCATGATCAAGTTCAAAATAAGGACTAAAATGTAAAAAGATAATCTGGTCAAAATCTTAGTATTTGACTGCTGATCTGGTTAAAATTAGTTTTGGACCATTTTACCCTCAAACTATATTTAAATCCGTTGTCTTCTTCTTACTCGGATCTCGCAAACCCTAAACCCCAATCGCGATGGCCGTCGATCCCGAGCTCCAGCCGGCTCCCGCCGGCGGTAACCACCCACCGCTCATCGTCCCCACGACAACCCTCTCGACGTCGCTCTCGGCCGTCTCGAAGCCTTCCTCGCTTTCTTCGGCTTTCATCACGCCTCGAGGCCCAAGACGCGAACTTTTGTTCCTCCAGCCGAAATTCGACGGAATCCTCACCGGCCAGGGCTTCTTCTCCGAGGAGTTTCTCCACAGATGTCTCTACGCCGCCAATCGAGGTCCGCTGGAGCTAGATCGCGAGAAGAGGTGCGGAGGAGGAGGAGAAGGATTAGGAATGGAGTAAAACAGTAAATTAGGGTTTCGTGGCTATCGGACAAGGTATTCACCATGGCTATTGGGTCCTTAGTCATTTTACAATTAAATTTAATTAAATTATATAATGTTAGTCTGGTCAAATTTTGAGTATTTGAATGATAGGTCAGTCAATACATGATGATCCTAACTTTGATCTGAAAACAAACGGTGCCTTGAAGTAAGATCATTCCAAGGGTTCGCAGTGTCAATGAACCAGTATCACCATTGGCATCACAATGTTAGATGTTGGATTCAAGAAATAGTATACCAAGATTTTCACAAAGCAATACAACCAAATTCATTAATGTAAGAGCCGAAGTATATGAAATATATAGTGCAAGTGCAATTTTGTCAAGATCATTATCATGCTTGAAATGCCAATGGGTTTAGGTAGAAGGTGAGCAATGTATTTCTTCCACATGGGTTAGGAAGTTGGAAAACTCAAACATTGAAATACGAAATAAACAGGTAGAAATTTTCCAGTGACAAACACTATCTCAAACAAGAACCAGTCAGATAAGGTGCTGGGAGAAAACACAACTGAACTCCTAAAGGTTAAGTGAAATTGGATTTAGGAAGCCATCCATTTTCAAATCAATAAGACAATCTAACAGACAAGACCATTGACACTGCCCTTGGATGAACCAAACCATCGTGACAGATCATGAATGAGATCTATCCTAAAAATTCATGAATTAAGAAAACAACTAGGAAAAATAAATGGATTTGTACTTCTGAAAACGAGATCTATATGACTTCATTGAATGTGACTGGAAGTGTTCCTTCAGTTCTGTTATGACAGACTTCACCTGCAAATACCTTTGCCAGGCCAAAGCAAAGAGAATGAGTAGGTATTACATGCTATTCAAATGAATATTGTACAACAACTAACATAATAGACAACTGAAATATGTATTAGCACACAATTAGAGATGAAAGTTCATAACGATGTTAATTTTGAATATTCTGCTTCTGAGAGTAACTTCACTGATGAATTACGCAAGAGATAGAGCTGATAAAACCAACAGAAAAGAGAATATAATCATGTGCACAGGTATGGATACTAATTACTACCCACATTTGAAAACACAGAAAAAAGGCCAGAGCAAGATCAACTATGTATTTAAAGCACAACAGATAGAATCAAAGAGTGGGAAAAGTTGTTCATCAGGTTCATTTCAAGAAACAACATGCTACAATTCCATGACACTATCTCAAAGAAGATTTTTCTTTTGTGATCTAAGGCTCTAACAGAAAATTATTTTTCATTCAAAACAGACCATTATAAATTAATGACTGCAGCTGTCAAAAAAACAAGCCTTTCAGCGCATCATGTGCAAGAAATACAAATTTAAAGCCAAAGGTTTCATCAAGTATAATTATATACTTTATGGATACTTTAACAATAACTACTTCCATCTACACTGTGATTTGTAACTCCTCACACCCATTCCCATACCCTTAATTATAGGTGATAAGTTATGGTGGTTGAATCAGCTTCTGATGCAAAAAGGCAAAGGGGAATATAAATGTAAGTAAATAGACGCAATATAAAGTGACCCCCTCCAAGACCCTTACAATGGTCCATTACGTTGGTTTACTAAATGAACTACTTGGTTCAGAACAATTACAAAGATTCAGGAACTAAACTAACACTAAGCCTACAGTTCCTTCTCTTCATATATCAATCATACTCAACTTAAGCCAAAAAATAGGAACCTAGTCTAGCAGAATCCTGAATAACTGAAACATTAACAATGACGTAGACCCCTGATCTTCCAGGAAGTATCCAAAGAAAAAGCCTGAGTGTTTTTAGTACAGCTTTCCCTCCCTCAATTGGTGGCACTTTTCTCTGATAAGCTCATAAACTTTGTTGGGGAAGAGGGTCAGGTTACAACTAGGTAGTTGGGAACCTTGACTAGGCACAAACTTCCAATCTGATAGGCAAGTGATCAACCAGTGAATTTTAAGTCTCAATAAACAAATCATTTTGAAAAAAAAAAATTTGTTAACTGCTATGTATCAAAAATAACACTTAAACCAAGGTTTTAAACTTCGATTTCAGGATCGATTTTGACACCCATCAAAACCGATATGTTTCGGCTATTTCAGCCAAAACCAATCCATTTTTGTTTTGATCAAATTTATTTTAACTTTTCTTTGACTAAAATTTCACTTTTAGATTTAAAATTTTTTTTACAATGTGAAAAAAAAATTTACATACATGTATTCTTTAAAATTATTAAATAAAAAAATTTTGCCTAGAAAATTACTTAAAATATGAAAAAATTGCAGCAAGCATGGCTCAAACTTGAGGATTAATATCTTAACCATCTAGGCTAAGCAAACTTTTTGACATAATATATTTTAAAAATCCAAAACCAAATTTTAGATTGAAAAGTTTCGGTTTCGGTTGAAACTTAAAATCTTGACTTAAACAACATAAACCAGTCAAATGACACCTTTCCTACAAAGAATGCCTTTTTGGGTCTTGTGCATTGGGGGCTTTATTACTTAAATTAATCATTCCCTTTGAAGATAAGCAGTAATTCATTGCCCGGAACTGTTTGCAGAATGCCTCACAACTTACATGAATACTTAGTAACAAAAATATTGAATATGCCTAAAAGGTTGACACAAGAAATGATGGCCACTTTTCAACCACCCTATTCATTATGCACCCTATATTTCAAAGCTTTCCAAACACTCAACCGCAAGATCCTTATTTCTGCTGTAATCACATTTTGTACACTTAAACTATCCTTGTTAGCAAACCTTTGAAAAGGTAATGGTGCCTTAACATGCTTTTAAGAATTAACAACCATGCTACAAAGGGAATATTAATGACATAAAACCTGAAAGCACTAAACATATTCTGTCAACACTCTGCTTCATCGGATATGGCTTGATCAATATGTTCATTTGGTTCGGTAATAAGCACTAGATGCCAATATCATATGAGACATGATTTAACCTCTTTTTCTCCAATTTTTGTCTCTATATTTCTAACATAACATTAAACAGTTTCCTTTTCCAATCAAGCAAAACTATCATCTGCAAAAATTAATGACCATGCAATAAACTCACGAAGAACCAATCTAAAGCTCTATGGGCTTCATGTAGATCTTCGGTGTAGGCCCATAACAATAATTTGCTTCCTTGGAATAAAATCTTTAATGATCAATTATCGAAAAATATAATTTGTTGGTTAACCAAAATTGTTCATCAAGAAGTCATAGTAATTGAGAAACTTAATCAAGCATGAAAACGAGAAATCCGGAAAAAGTTGGCTAAATAGTTGCTGGTACATGAATAAAGCAAATTAGAAAACTATGCAGGTGCAACTTGCAACTTATTCCAATCATTGTACTCTTATCATACTTCAAAATATATGATGAAAAATAAAAAAACAACAACAGCAACCACCAGTCGTTTCACCCACATTCCCCATCTCTGTATAACACAAACATTAGTAACACGAAAGTTTATTATGCATGCATTCCTGAGTCACGAACAAGAAAGCAGAATTATCAGCAATAGAACAATCTATAATCAGGAAAGTAGAAAACAATTAACCTGTATAACTTTCTGGTGAGAACAGCAAGAGCTAGGTAGACATGTCCAATAAAAATGTGCAAGGCAATCAAGAAGAACAATGTAGATAAGTAAATCCTATTTACCTGTCCAAATGGAACATATGAAGGTAAAGAAGGAACTCTGCGCCATCGTGGAGAACTGCCAACTTTATTGCTGCTTTTTTCATCTTCTTGAGTGCAGTTGGCTTCACCAGAAACCCCATCTGTAGCAGGAAGTGGAGCAAGAGAAATGCCTTCAGTACCCTCCCGAATTTCAAGGAATTGTGGTTCACCACTGGTTTCGACAAATGTGGATTGTGGACTATTATCTGCCATTGAAGTTTCTCTAACCCCATTACCTACTCTTTTCAGTAAGTTCAAATGTTTCTGAATGCTGTTTATTGGGACAAGTTTAGAAAGCCTCCAGAAAGATGTCTGAACTGGACCAAGTCCTAAGACAAGCTGCTCTCCATTCTCTTTGGACCTCGTTTTGCGCTCGATATCTTGGTTCCTTCTTCCTGCTTTACTGAAGTCATGGGAGTAAACCCCACATCAAGAGAACTCTGGGGATATTGACTTGTAGTGATGAAAATATGCAGGAGATAATATGCATGGAACCAAATCTTCTGGGATGCAATATGTTTTGAAGTGATGCTGCCATCATTTCCGATGAACATAACTGGATAAATTTTCATTCAAAAATTGATCATATAAGAACCTCAATGGGCAATATATCAGAAACATGACAAATGAGTGGTGCATAAGCCAAAAGGCAACCTACTCCCTCAAAGCAACATTGCCAACAGATGGCTGAGAGAAAGTCATACACTTGACATGAATATTGCCATGGTCCTTAGACAGTGCAGACAGAAGTAGCACTCTTAGGATTGCAAGTGTCGCCAAAACTACCACCTGCCAACACATAAGCTGAATTAGGAATTGCATGCATCACATATAAGATAATCAGCCTTGAAAGGATTCTTGTACTCACAGCATCACCAAGAGAGTGACCACAAAGGACAAGCTTTTGATTCTTTTTCTGTGCAATCTTATATAACTCCAGTGCTGGAATTCTTTAGCACGAGCCAAAAATCCGTATTTTTTAAAAAAAATATGAGACTTTCCTTTAACAGATAAAATTTTAAATGGTTCAGAAATGCTAAATTTATTCCAAAACTAGCTATAATAGTAATGTTAAAAAATTCATCTAGTCTCACCATGGGAAATAGGAACAAGCACTCATACCCGGTGAGCAGCAGGCTTCAACTTTTTCTTCTTACTTGTACTTGTGTGCGTTGCCTTCCCATGGATGTCTTCTACCTTATTTTGCATGCCAAGTTGACTGCCCTCAGCAACACTGTCTAATTCAAAATCTTCACCATTTTCCTTATGAAAAATGGTCCCTTCGAGTATGTTTACATCAGGAACAACAGCTCTAAAAAATAAAGCAAGTGAAGAAGCTGAAACTAAACTTGCAGACTTGTTTATCATGAAACTGACACCATGGTTAGGTTTAGGACAATGCATACTTATATTGTTTTGTACTGATAAAAGATGTATAGAGGGTATCACTGGCCTCAGCTAAAAGATACCTGCAAAGAAAGATGAAAATGTTTCATCAAATAGGTATAAAAGGTACTGTCATTGATGATGACATAACTCTATGATCAGCGAACACAAAAAATGTTCATAAGTAGGTGCTTTGTAAAACACTAATTCCTCACTGTTGACAACAAAATATCCTTTGACGCATTTCCTATAGGACGTTGTTAGCCTCATCCGACCCTAAAAGGCTAATTGAAGGCCTTGTAACAAGAATCAGGACAGCTCCCCCATCAATCAACATGCAGTGCAATGATTGTCAGACAAAGGTATGAGCCTCTTTTTCTTCTTTTCTCTAGAAGATGCCCACTGGTTAGGTCTCTCCAAGATGGAGGGATAGGTCCATGCTATGAATGCCCAATATCAGTTGATACTTGGGGAAGCTAGAACTTCAATCTCAACATCAGTGTCACCACTACTTGCAAAGCACAATGGAGCATCTACATTTGGATTTCCTCACAGCATCCAACAAACCTACACCTCTTCAAAGGAAGCCATTGCAGCCAACACCTCCAGCCGATACATTTAGACATAACCAGGTCATGCCCGTGGCTTC
The DNA here is from genome assembly GCA_005019695.1 of Trichopus zeylanicus subsp. travancoricus. NCBI lineage: Eukaryota > Viridiplantae > Streptophyta > Magnoliopsida > Dioscoreales > Dioscoreaceae > Trichopus > Trichopus zeylanicus. The sequence goes on from RXID01021931.1 coordinate 128,913, forward strand.
AAATTCTCTGTTGACATGTTCTACCACCAGCTACAAGTAACCGAGAATCTCTAGAAAGTACAAGCCTACTTGCAAGGCTGCTCTTAGCTGTTCCAGAAGTCCTGCATACTAAGTTACACTGCTCACTTCAACTGTTTTTCACCTCCATCTAGTTACTGTGGATGCTCCAAAGTTGCTGTTGGTTTAAAATACCACCAAACAGGAATGGAAGAAATAGTGCAACTTTCTTCATGAAAAGTTTTCTGGATGCAACTGCAAAGGAACGCTCTGTTGGGCTATGCTTTACTCAGTAGAGTCAGTACCTCCTAAGAGTACAGCAGGACTCTTCTAGGCCAACAGTTTATGGCTTGAAACTTGGCTTGCCTCCTAACTCATAGCCTGGTCCTTGGACAAAGGAAAGCATACTGAAAAGTTGACTGAGCTAAAAAGAACAGGTAGAAAAATATGCACTCTTCATTATTTGAGTGCTTGGCCCAGTCAATGAAGACCTCAAAATATACCATGAATCATTGTTTTGTCTCCATGTCTTGGACATTAACCTCAACAATAAATTTAAATGTCATATTTAATTATATAACTACCTATACCACTAGATGACGTGCAAAAAGATTACACAAAAAGAAATAATTTTTTGATGGTGCATAGAAATTGTGCACATCCTGTGAATGGTAGAAACAGTTGCTAGTTTTCTATTTCTTCTTAGTCTCAATCAAGCCAAGTTAGCATATGAACTCCTAATCTGAAGTCATACATTGTTAACCAGTTGGCCCAATATCAAACAAGGAATACAATATAACTGGCATGCCGTGAATCATTAAATGCAATACTTTCATATTAAGAAAATTATATTCAACCAGCATGTACTTGAAGAAGAAAGCAAACATCAAAGTAGGATACAGTATGTCTAACCTATGAGGTACATGATCCAAAGAAGGTTGCACATTCTCTAAAAAAAAAAATTTTCCTCCAAAATCAAACTTGAATTTGTTGATTGCTCAAATCATCTCAGCACCAGGCCTCTGTCAAATAAATATAAATTTGACATAAAATTTTCAAACAGACAATCTAGAAGATGAGACTAATTCAACAATGCCCATAGCCACATTGCTTACATGGCACACCCTATAGAAAAGACAAGAACTAGCAGCTTTTGAAGAACTATGCTATTGGCAACAAACAGGATGACAACAATGATCAAAACTCGTTATATAGTTTGTTTTCCCATTACTCCAAAATCATATCATCAGACTCATTGCGGAAAACCTCAATTATGCATCAGTGATTCAGTTGCTTACATTAACAAAATTGCTCATTCCCGTTCTTGCATCATCAATCCCTTGAACCCAAATGCTATTAAGCTAAAAGGGCATAACTGTATTAAGAAAGCCAACAGCATGCAGAGCAGGAAAAAAACCTGAATGTAGGATCTTCATTACTTCAACCCTAATAAATGATCTTCACTGTAACAACCATATCTGGAGCACCAACGAAACCCCAATATCATAATCTTCAAAGCAAGCTATCATCTATGTTATAAAGAAACAATTTCCAGTTGTAATTTCAAAACCCTAATCCAAAACCCTAATATATTTCCAATTGAAATCCAACGGACGCAAACATACTAATTTTCATTTCTTCAACCATAATCAGTGATCTTCTGAAATAACGACCATACTCAGAGAATCAAAGAAACCCCAGTATCACATTCCTCCCAGCACACTTATTATTTCCATTCCAAGAAATCATTTCCCATTCTAAATTTTGAAGCCCTCATCCCAAATTAAGAAGGTAGCAACAAACAGTAGTAACTATACTGAGATCACCGATCGAAATTCTTTGCAAAAAAACAAAAAATAAAAAACCTAGACGAGAACATTAATAATTCACCATAACAACCATATCCAGAACATCAAAGAAATCTCATTTTCATGTTTTTCACAAAACCATTCCCAATTCCAATTTCGAAAACCCAAATGCAGACCAACAACAAAGGCAGAACCGAACAAGAAAGATCAATAACACCCGACCTTGTAGACGCACTCGGAAAGGACCATGGAGCAGAGGACTTCCTGGAGATCAGCGACGGACTCGGCTTTGCAAAGTTCCCAGAGCTGCTTCCGCTGCAGCTCGTACTCCTCCAGGAGCGCCGCTCCCGCTCCCGCTCCCGCCGGTCCTCGGGGCCCCTCCACGGTGGCGGCCACCACTGCGGAGGCGTCGGCGGTCTCGCCGCCGGAATCCGGCCCATGTGGTCCCGGATCCACGTCTCCACTCGGCAACGGAGGTCCTCCATCGCCGACCGCAGGCTCTCGAGAAACCCGAGGCTGGGAACTGCTTGAAAGAAAACAAATGAACCACACTATTATTTGCCGCCGTGTCAATTCTGGATCTGATGCATGGTTCGGCGTTTCGGCCGAAACGGTTAATATCGTTTCGATTAGGATTTACTGTTCATTATTGTTTATTACTGTTCATCTTCGCCAACGAATGCAGCGGGAGCGCGCGGGAGCGGGAGCTCGCCGGGCTCGAGCGCGCGGGCGGGAGCTCGCCGGGCTCGCACTAGCGGGAGGGAGCTCGCCGGGCTCGCGGGCGGGCGGGAGCTCGCCGGGCTCGCGCGGGCGGGCGGGAGCTCGCCGGGCCGAGCGGGCGGGTCGGGAGC